>JADRCD010076497.1:4211-34288 GCA_019843815.1 Montemys delectorum | reverse complement strand
ACGTCAGAGGCAGGAGGAGGTCTACACAGACCTACAGACGTCAGAGGCAGGAGGAGGTCTACACAGACCTACAGACGTCAGAAGTAGCAGTTCCAGTGGGCAGCAGGCTCTCAGTGTCCCAAGGCTAGACAGGCTTATGACCACAGCTGTCATCCCTTCTGACCTGAAGCTGACACACACTGGGTTCTAGTGCCTTCCTAGAAATGTTTCATCTAGTATGTGTATGGGGAGGGTTCTTACAAATTGTAGTTGGGAGAACAAATTTGCAGAACAAGTTGAATAACCTGAGTGCTGTCACAGGCTACCCCTCCCACAGACAATGATTGTGTCACTCATCCTGAGACTTTCAGTTTGCTGCACAGAAAGTGTATTCCAAATACTCAATAATGTGGTCTAAGGAGGCCAGAGGGAGGTCTCCAGTTAGCAACAATGCATGCTCTTTCAGAGAACTTGGTTTTGGTTCCCAGTATCTACATGGTGGCTTACAGCCATCCTGTGCTGCTAGAAAGCCCTTGATTGAGCATTCTTAGAGAAAAATACAACTTTTAAAATAGAGCTGTACACTTGTAAAAAGCTAAGAGCTTTCATGGAGCAAATTAAAATGTTAAGTTCCCCCGCCCCAAAAAAAAAAAAAGCTGGGCGGTGGTGGCACATGCCTTTAATCCCAGCACTTAGGAGGCAGAGGCAGGCGGGTTTCTGAGTTCAAGGCCAGCCTGGTCTACAGCGTGAGTTCCAGGACAGCCAGGGCTACACAGAGAAACCCTGTCTCGAAAAACCCAAAAAAAAAAAAATGTTAACAAGGCAGAGCGAAGCCTGTGTCATCTGTGTCAGACCAGGTCGTCAGTACAGAGCAGTGCTGAATCGTCTGTGTGCCTCTCCATTCTCCCTTCTCTTGTCCAGGTTGAAGAACAGGTTAGCACCACAGAGAGAGTGTTCCAAGACAGACAGTACCAGATCGACGCGGCTATAGTCAGAATAATGAAAATGCGGAAGACACTCGGTCACAATCTCCTAGTTTCTGAGTTATACAATCAGCTGAAATTTCCAGTGAAGGTGAGTACGTGGGCACAGCCGGGTGTTAGGGTGAGTACATGGGCACAGCCGGGTGTTAGGGTGAGTATGTGGGCACAGCCGGGTGTTAGGTGCATTCCCAACATGTTGGAGTCTTGGTGTCCTGGCATTTGACTGACACACAGGACCATGTGAACCAAGGCCAGCACATATGACGGCAGGGCCCTGGGTAGATCTTCCCAGAGACTCACTGCTCCTCCAAGCTTATTACAGGAGGGAGCAGAGGCCACAGCCACAAGATGTCAGAACATATGTTCTTCCTTTACCGTAGTTCTTTTTTTCTTCTCAAGACAGGGTTTCTCTGTGTAGCCCTGGCTGTCCTGGAACTCACTCTGTAGACCAGGCTGGCCTCGAACTCAGAAATCCACCTGCCTCTGCCTCCCAAGTGCTGGGGTTAAAGGCATGCGCCACCACCACCCAACTTCATCCTAGTTCTTAAGGCCACTCCCAGGCCCTTGAGGCAGCAGTGTTGGTAGGTGCTAGATCAGTATTCTCAGGCTGGGTAGCATTTCCTGCTTTGGGAGTGTAAGTCAGCCTCAGGCTTGTCCCTCCTTTTAGTTCTAGAACTAAGCACTGAGGTTCTGTAGTGTGTGAAATACAAGATAAGCTAGGGAGCACGGCAAAAATACATTCTAAAATGCAGTCTAGAACGCATTGTCGGCTCAGAAGGAATTGAACCCTCAGGACCTGCACCCTTCAGCAACTGCAAATCCTCTGGTCGCGTGACACCTGAGTTGGTTGTTTTTCAGGAGTCACACTGAGACATTCTGATTAGTCACTACCTCAAGCGTAGGTGAGGCCAGTGCCTGGCCCTGCCCTGCCCTGCCCTCCATGGGGATGGGTGCACAGCCCTGCCCTCCATGGGGATGGGTGCACAGCCCTGCCCTGCCCTGCCCTCCATGGGGATGGGTGCACAGCCCTGCCCTGCCCTCCATGGGGATGGGCGCACAGCCCTGCCCTGCCCTCCATGGGGATGGGTGCACAGCCCTGCCCTGCCCTCCATGGGGATGGGCACACAGCCCATGCTATACTGTGTTGATTCCTACCCCAAGTAAGGGCATCTGTGGTTTGTAAATGTCTTAACCAGCTAAGTGTAGAGCGTAATGTACAGATGGCGAAGCTCTAGCTCCCATGCTTTTATAGCTCGTTGTATGGTCAGCCATATCTTGTACAATGCATGCCCCGCCCCTGAAGAGGAGAAGGGTTTGCGGTTTGGAAAAGGATGCTGCCCTCAGCAGAAGGCACTTGCTCCCAAGTGCTGACTGGTTTGCTTCCTACTGCCGAAGAAGTGGAGGCAGCTGCCTTTTGGGCAGAGCATTCTAAGGCTATGGACTTGGCCCTAGTTTTAGTCATCCCCAGACACTGAGTTCTTCAGGCACAGTGGTATCCATCTTTAATCCCAGCACTCAGGGGTAGAGGCAGGCAGATCTCTGTGAGTCTGAGTCCAGCCTGGTCTACATAGGGAGTTCCAAGACAGCCAGGGCTACAGGGATAGATCTTATCTCACAAAAGAAAACAGCAAAGGTAGGGCAGGTGTGTGTGGCTGGTCACCTGCTTTCCATCCACATGGCAAGTTAAAGCAGTGAGAACAGGCTCTGTAGTAAAGCCTGCATAGTGACAATGACACATACACTTTTGCAGTAACTTAGAAAACACTCAGAATTTGTGGTTATACTATGTAGATGTACCATATCGAGTAAGTGTGTAATGACTAGGGTTGAGCAGATAGAAAAAGTGCTTCAGAAGGATGAAGATGGTATGTATCTATAACCTTTACCTTGGGGAGGCTGATACAGGAAGATTGTTGCAAGTTTGAATCTAACCTGAGCTACTTAGTGAGTTCCAGGTCAACCTGGACAATAGAGCAAAACCCTGTGTCAGACTTGGCGCAGGAGCAGCACGAAGGCCCTGGGGTAACGCAGGAAAGGCACTGGTTGAATGCCTGAGAGCCTGGGCTCAGTCGCTGAGACCCAGAAGGTGGAAGGAGAGAACCAAATCCCACCAGTTGTCCTCTGGCCTCCACACAGGTGCATGGCATGTGCCCACACTCTTACACACAAAAGAAAAGGTATAAATATATATTTTTTAATAATAGCAGCAAAGTAAGAATGCTCCACCAAAACATGATGAGATTTTCCTTCCAAATATGTGAAAGCATGCAACATATAGGGTCTTATGCCAGGTGTAGTCATCCCTGTGGGTGTGTGGGTGTGTGTGGGTGTGTGTGTAAAAGTAAGTAAGTACATCTGTTATAGCATTGTTTTTTTTGTTGTTGTTGTTGTTTTTGTTTTGGTTTGGGTTTTTTTTTTCTGTTTTTTGTTTATTTGTTTGTTTTTTGGTTTTTCGAGACAAGGTTTCTCTGTGCAGCCCTGGCTGTCCTGGAACTCACTCTGTAGAGCTGGCTGGCCTCAAACTCAGAAATCCGCCTACCTCTGCCCCCCAAGTGCTGGGATTAAAGGCATGCACCACCCCTGCCCGGCAGCATTGCATATTTCTGTTACATGTTCCATACAGGTTGTTGGATCTCCGTTTCTGGATTCAGTGCCCTATACTAAAATGTCTGATTTCTCTTTTCTAGCCTGGAGATTTGAAAAAAAGGATTGAGTCACTTATAGACAGAGACTATATGGAACGAGACAAAGACAGTCCAAATCAGTACCATTACGTGGCGTGACGCAGCAGCTGGCTGTCGTCTCGCAGTGTGACACACACTAGAAGCACCTGAGTGTGAAGCTGCTGTGCTGTTTCCGGGTCCCTGCAGCTGCCCCGCCTGTGGATGCTTGGATTCGGAGCGGAGGATGTGGTTCGTGGCTCATCCTTCCCAGGGTGCAAGGACTTTGAGATGACACACATCTTTCTCCTCCCTGCTTTCCCCACTCTTTATTGTTTCTGTTACCTCTGACCTTGATTGAGACGTCCCTTCCCAAGCTCTGTTCCTCTGGCAGAAAGCCACGGGCTTGGTGTGTTGTGTGCGATTGTGGACGCAGTGGAAATACCCTAGAGCTGTGTTCTTCCCCAGATGAAGACTCGCAGAGAGCCCTGGGCTGGTGGGCACTGGCAAGAAACTGTCCCAGCTGCCGCTCGGCTCTCTGCACCCTGCACATTGGCCTCTCTTCTATGTATTTTCAGAAAGTTGGAAACTTTGGCTTCTGTAAATCAGGTTTCTAAGTGAGGTCCCTGATGTGCCAAGAGGACACGATGTCTGTCATGAGATGCAGCTCACCCAGAGGCTGCTTGTCATTTGTTTGGGGCTTGGGGGTTCGTGTTTGTTTCCATGATGGTTGAGTGTGGAGGTCCTGGTTTTGGCTTTGGGGTGACTGCTGTCTGACTGTTGGAGTTGCAGTTTGTGTGATTGCCATAATAAAATTGGGCCTGGTTTTATAGTCGTGCACAGAGACCGTCTTAGATCTCTGCCCTGGCACTATATGGAGCAGAGTTATGTTTGTCAGAAGGCAAAGTGCTTGTTGGTTCCTGGTGACAAACTGTGTGCACACGTGGGTTGAGCAGCGAGAACGAGGCTCCATAGTGATGTTGGCATGGTGATGATGACAGACACTTTTGCAACATTTAAAAGTACTTTATATTTTACAAAGTAGCATGTTTCATTTTGATTAAAAGCTACCAAAGGAATTTTGATCATGTATAAGTGTTTAAAGCAATATTTTCTGGAATATACCAAGTTTATATAACTCGATTTTATGCTAAATTATTAAAGGATTCTCCCTTTTTGAAACATGCATGTTTAAGATATGACATCTTTTTGGACCCCCATATTAAAACCCTTACTCTTTAAGTATCATTTCTATATTTGTACATTTTCATTTATGAGTTCTATGATGTGGTCTCTGAAAGACCAAATAGATTTCTATTTCTACTTCTTATTTTTAAGTTCATTGTGTCTACAGATTGTTAATATTGTAATTTAATGTAGACTTACTTTGAATAAAACTAGTTTAATTGGCCTTTAAATTACTTTAATAAAACGTTGGGTATGCAGACTACACTTTCCTCCTGAGTGCTCAGCAGCTTTAACAGCTAGCAAATCAGACAAGAGAAATGAGACCTGTCACCCACATGTGAC
Organism: Montemys delectorum; assembly: GCA_019843815.1. NCBI lineage: Eukaryota > Metazoa > Chordata > Mammalia > Rodentia > Muridae > Montemys > Montemys delectorum. The sequence goes on along the minus strand of JADRCD010076497.1, from coordinate 29,136 downwards.
TGCCCCTTCCCTTTCTTCCACTACAAGCACAAGTTAAGCAAGACATCAGCCAACTCGTAAGGAGCAGAGCTAGGACCCTTCACTCCTGTCTGCCCAGCCTCTCACTTACCAACATTGTTCAGTGTCTTCTAAGAGTGAAAAGTCAACATGAAAACACAAAGGAAATAATGGCAAACAAAAAGGCAGTGAGACACAGAAGCCTCAAGGCTGGAGTGACACTTCAGGGGACTTTTGCCTAGAAAACCTAAGAGAAACAAATGAGAAGTTGTGACACAAAATTAGCAGAAGTCTGGTGGCCCTCCCACAATACAAACTGACAGGAGGCTGTACTTGAGCCACAACATTAAGAAAGGATGAAATACCTATAGGTGGTGAGCAATTCTCATGAGGAGTCCCCCACATGAGTGAACTACATAAGCCAAGCCACTTGGTAGAACTGTCTTAAGTAGTTAGTTTTTAAAAAAATGATAATAATTGGGCTGGAGAGATGGCTCAGCAATTAAGAGCACTGACTGCTCTTCCAGAAGTCCTGAGTTCAATTCCCAGCAACCACATGGTGACTCACAAGCTGCAATGGGATCTGATGCTCTGGTGTCTATGAAGAGAGAGAGTGTACATACATAAAATAAGTTTAAAAAAAAATGAGGGGAGAGCGGTGCTGAGGATGTAACTCAATGGTAGAGCTATCGCCCTGCATGCTCTTAGCAAGGCCCGTAGTTATGTCCAGCCCTCAAAAAAAGATATGAATTGTCTCTTGCTTTAAAATACAGATAAGGTGCCAGCAAGATGACTCAGTGGGTCAGGGCACTTGGAATCAACTCTGATAACCTGAACTCAGTTCCAGAAATTCATATGATGTAAGAAAATAACCAACTCCAGCAGCTGTCCTCTGATGTCCATAAGCACGGAATAAATGTTAAAAAAAAAAAACAAAGGTTTAAAATATGTGCAGGTGGTGGTTGTGCTTCTGTGGTAGTTACTCTTGGTTGTCGCGTACATCTGGAATTAACTAAAAACCCAAGCAACTGGACACATCTGTAAGGGCTTTTAGTTAACTGGGTCATCTGAGGGAGGAAGACTTACCTTAAATCTAGATCATCTAAAGTGGTAGGAGCTGCCCCAAATCTGGGACCACCTATATAAAGGGCATGGGGAAAGGAAACTTGCTTTGTGCCTGCCCTCATGCTCACTGGTAACTTCACAGACCCTGCTGCTGAGGCATCCCTTCACTGGTACTAGAGCCTACTTACAGATTCCCACATAGTGCAGGGAAAGTGCAGACGAGCTGAGACATCCAGCCTCACGGACTGAATAGTTCTGGATTCCTGAACTTTCTGTCAAGGAAACGCCTATTGGACAAGCTTGACTCCAGAGCCCGTAAACAACAGAGATCTGTTCTATTCTTCTAGAGCCTAGAGAAAACCCTAGCTAATACAGGCTGCATGTATGTCTGTGAAGTCAGAAATGGGAGTGGGATCCCCTAGGACTGGAATAACAGATGGTCATGAGCTATCACATGGGTGTTGAGGATAGATCCTAGGTCCTCTGGAAGAGCTGCCAGTTTCTTAACTACTGAGCAATCTCTCTACCCCGGATTTATTTTTATTTTATGTGTATGTCTTTCCCTGCATATATGCACCTGCATCCTGTGCATTCAGCGCCCACAGTAGCCAGAGGAGGGCATCAGATCCTTTGGAATCGGAGTTAAAGGTGCTTATGTGCCACCATGTAAACACTGGGAACCAAACCTGGGTCCTCTACTGAGCCCTCAATCACTGGGTCACCTCTCCAGTCTTTAAATTCTCAATGTCTTATTCTACTGACGTAGGTAGAAAGATTCACTTTTGTACAGCACTTGGGAGGCAAAGGCAGGCGGATTTCTGAGTTCGAGGCCAGCCTGGTCTACAGAGTGAATTCCAGGACAGCCAAGGCTACACAGAGAAACCCTGTCTCGAGAAAGAAAAAAAAAAAAAAAAAAGATTCACTTTTGTAGAAAAGAATTAATGTCAAATAGCATTTTGTTGTTTTGTTTTGTTCTGTGTGTGAAAGAGTGAAGGGGAAAGGGTCTTGTGTAGTAGCCCAGGCTAGCTTCCAACTCGCCTTGTTGCTTTCCCCTGGAGGTGCTGATGTAAAGCTTTAGACATGTGCCGCTACATCCCGGGTCTGTTGGTTCTGGTTGATTTTATGGTACTGGGATAGAACCCAGGGTACGGACTCTACCATGGAGCCCATCCTAGCCACAGTAGCTGTTCACTTGTATGTCCTTTATACATATTTCCTATGTGTTTACCATGCAAGTGAAGAGAATTTAGGAAAGGAAAGGGAAAGGAAAGGGAAAGGGAAGGAAGAAAAACAAAAGCTGGAAGGGCCAGAGACATGGCTCAGTGGTTAAGAGCTCTTCTGCTCTTGCAGAGGACCTAGGTCCAGTTCACAGCACCTTTGTCAAGTGGATCACAACCTACTGCTCCAGTTCCAGAAGATCCACCACCATTTCCTGGTCTTGGAGAGTACCTATACACATGTGCACAGGAACTCCCCCAGGCACACACATAAATCTTAAAAAAAACCTTAACTGAAAAGTAACGATGGGTGCTGGGGGAGGTAGCTCAGTGGTGGAAAACCTGGATTCATTCTTAGCACCACAGCTCATAACCACCCACAACTCTAGTTCCAGGAGATCCAGTGCCCTCTCCTGACCTGTGCGGGGACCGGACACACACTTGGTGCACACACATACATGCAGGCAAAACATCCATACACAGCCGGGCGGTGGTGGCACACGCCTTTAATCCCAGCACTTGGGAGGCAGAGGCAGGCGGATTTCTGAGTTCGAGGCCAGCCTGGTTTTCAGAGCGAGTCCAGGACAGCCAGGGCTACACAGAGAAACCCTGTCTTGAAAACAACAACAACAACAACAACAACAAAACACTCATACACATAAATTTAAAAAGAAATTGAACAAATTTGTTTAAAGGACTAAAATCTCTATCCACGAGGAAAACAGACCAGGGAGTGGGACACGCTGCCTAACATGCAAGCAGCTACAGCAAAGCTGCTGGGATTTGGGCTGGGATTCTGGGTGAGAGGCAATAAATGACCAAAGGCCTGGAAGTGGTTACAATGTGGAGAAATGGCTCACACCCATTGATACTTGTCTATCCGAGGCAGGGATTGGATGGAGAGTGGGAAGGGCTGAAGGGAGGGCCCCTATCCATTTCCAGAGTCAGGATGGGGAGAATCCCAAGAAATTAAGGGGCAGGCAATCTCCCTGCAGGCTTATGTGTGTGGAGAGGCAACATTAAGTCAGGAGCTGTGGTCCAGGCATCCAACCTAGCCCTTTCCCTACAGCTGCATTCCAGAGAAACGTGTCTGGTTCCTTGTGGGCTGCTTGGAAGGAAACGAGTCCTGTGGCCCTGGCTTCTGTGGCCCAGGCCAGGGAAGCTCAGCGGTGACAGGAGAGTGATGTATTGCATCGTATCGGGAGCATCTGACATGGGAAGAGTGGATGCAGGTTAGTGGGAAGAGCTGGGCTCAGGAGAGGCTAGTACTGGAGGGCGAGTGCAAAAGCCTGGTGTGCTGACTCACAATGCTTGTGACTTCTCTGACAGCCTTCTTTGCCATCTCCCCACATCTGTCCTCCTGTCTACCTCCACTGTCCTTAAGTTTACCAGCTGATCCTTGATCAAAGTCACCTACATGGTGCCCTGTCCATGGTTCAGGGTTCCTGTTGGCAGTCGGATGATTCTTTCTTGGTTTCTTGGGAGATAGGAGATATGGCATGTATGGAGTATAGAAGACCACTTAGGAGAAACCCTTTTCTCCTTTCTCCATGTGGGACACACAAAGTAAATGAGCTTTGCCACTCCTCAGCCTTCCTCCTTCAGATAGACCTTACTTAGGCTCTGACTTTGGGTGGGCATCCTCTGGCCGGTGTACCACTTCAGGTGGGGGGTGGGGCTTCAGGCACTGTCTACTTTTTTTTTGGAAGGGAGCAGGGAGGGTTCAGGATCTCATTGGCCTGAAGCTCAGCAAGTACACTAGTTCCAAGGCTCTGCCCTCCTCCCCAGCACAGTAGGAAGCAGCCATGTGATATCCCACTGGCTTTCCTTTCTTGTGGTTCTGCGCCGGATCAGACTCAAATGCTTGTAGTTGCAGGGCAGGCCCTCACTGACTGGACAATCTTACCACCACCTTACATACCGTTAAGTAATAAAATGTGATACGTAACAATCAGCCACCCCTGCTCCAGAGCCTCGGGCTTTCTTTGCCTAGTACTTCTGCCCAAGCACTAACCAAAGGGGGCCTCACTTCTGGCTCTTCCTTGAGCACTCAAAGGTCATCTTAGAGCTAATGCTCTCCACCTGTCGAGTGGGCCTACCCTGTCTGTAGTCCTGTGCCACCTGGGCTAGTGTTACTAGGAAACTGGACTCAGGAAAGTGCCCTTTTCTTCTTCTCCTCCTCCTTTCTCCTCCTCCTCCTCCTCCTCCTCCTCCTCCTCCTCCTTCAGTTTTCGAGACAGGGTTTCTCTGTGTAGCCCTGGCCATCCTGGAACTCACTCTGTAGACCAGGCTGGCCTTAAACTCAGAAATCCGCTTGCCTCTGCCTCCCAAGTGCTGAAGAATGCTCAGCTGTGGGGCTGGAGAGATGGCTCAACAGTTAAGAGCACTGACTGCTCTTCCAAAGGTCCCCAGTTCAAATCCCAGCAACCATATGGTGCCTCACAACCATCCGTAACAAAATCTGATGCCCTCTTCTAGAGTGTCTGAAGGCAGCTACCGTGTACTTATATATAATAAGTAAATCTTTGAGCCAGAACTATCGGGGCTGGAGTGAGCAGAGATCCTGAGTTCAATTCCCAGCAACCAACCACATGATAGCTCACAACCATCTGTCCAGCTACGGTGTACTCATATACATAAAATAAGTAAATAAATCTTTTAAAAAAGAATAAAATCTCTTCTGTTTAAAAAAAAAAAAAAGGAATGAGGAATGCTCAGCTGTGGTGTACATGAGTGGTAGTCTGGGTGTGTCGAGTGCCTCAGGTGGCAGCTGGGTTCAGCAAAGCCAGGTGTCTTGGAAGAGAAGCTCTGGGGACTCGAGGTGTCGACTAGTACAGCAATGAAGGCTAACTGCTGAGTTCCTCGGGACAGCACTGGGCTGTGGAGACTGCTCAGGAGCCAGTGAAGACAAGTGTCCACAATGGCCAAGCACTGGGATTGTGAAGTCAAGAGACACAGGGAAGTTCTGGCTTAGCTGGGCTGGCGTCCCTGGGCAAATTGCTTAAGTTCTCAGAGCTTTGATTCTCTTATCTTCTAGGAGGAGATAATAATCTTAAGAGCTATTTCCAGCTCGGACCACAAACCAATTGAATAAGTCACCACAGAAATAGGAATCCTTCATTTACAAACACTGTGGAGGTTAATTATCAACCTAGAACTCTGTCCACTGAAAATCCGTTCCTACATGAAGGCAAGCTGGAATGGGATCTGCAAGAATCCAGAGGGCTGGAGAGGAAGGAGGCAAATGCTTGCCCGCACACAGAAAATTAATACTAATTGTGTTCTTTAAGAACAAGGAGTCGGGGGCTGAGGGGAGAGCTCCGTGGGTAAAGGCTTGTTGTGAAAGCTTGAGGGCCTGAGGTTGGATCCAAACCTCACATAAAAGCCACGAGGAAGCCTGTAACTCCAGCACAAAGAGGTCAGAGGCAAGCAGATCCCTGGACTCTGGCACAGCTGAGAGCGGTGAGTTCCAGAATCAGTAAAAACTGTCTGGGGAAATGAGATGAGGAGGCAGACACCAGATATCAACCTCTTATACACACATGAGCAGGCACATTTGTGCACTCGAGTGTGGGGATATCCTTCTTGTCCACAACATCCATAAATAGAACAAGGGACCATCTGTTTGAACTTGACTGTTTTGATGCCCTACGTAGGAAACATTATGTGCCACTCTGTGACATCAGAATTTACCAATTTAGTCAGCTTTGAGTGTATACACTCGGTGGTCGGGGCACAGATGGGTGGGAGTTACTGCCTGCATACAGGCATCCACTTTTATGGAGTCTCTGGCACCCTGTGCTTGGTCTGTGTCTAGTTTCCCTGATAAGACTTTAATGTGCCCCTAAAATGTAATTAATATCTGTAAATTTATAGAGTGGGATCCTTTCTACTCCCAGGAATAAGGCCAGAAGAGGACATCGGGTGTCCTGGTCCATTGCTCTGTACCTTAATCCCAAGACAGGATCTGTCACTGAGCCTAGACCTAGGCTGGTTACCAGCAAGCCTCCCACCACCACCAGGACAATCCCCCTGCCTCTGTCCTCCTGGGATTAGAGGTGCTTGTGTCACTACACCCGATTTTCTGTGTGAGTGCTCGAGGTTTGAATTTGTTTTCATGCTTGCATAAGCACTCTTACCCACTAAACGGTCCTCCAAGCCCAGTTTTGTCTGCTGGGTCCTGAGGTTCAAGGAACCCAGAATCTCATGCAGTCCAGGCAAATGTCCTACCTGAGCCACATCCCTGCCTATCTGGTGGGTTTATTAAGTTAAAAGATGAATGAAGAAGGCATTTTCCCCATTCCACCCCAACTGCTGAGTCAGGAAGACCCTGTTCTTTGGATAAAGAGTCACAGATCACTGTAGGGTTGGTTTCCTTTCTGTATGAAGCAGAAACACATGGGCCAGGCTGACACTGTGCGGCCTTCATAACAAATCCTGAGATTACAAGATCCTGACTGAAGAATGTGTTCCGTCCTCATGCCCTGGGCTTCCTTTCAAGGCCTGATGTGAGCAAGGCTCTAACTGGGCAGCTTTCTTCTTCAGTGCCTGGAAACCTAACACCCTTCAAAATCCCCCTCGATGCTCCTTCTGGTTAAAATCCTGAATACAAATGGGGAAGTGGCTTCTTGTGAATTTCACTTCCCATTCAGTGTCTCCCATCATGAGGAATGGACTTTAAACGACATGCTAGCAAGAACTGACCCTGGTGTGTGTTTGTTGATTTATTTATTTATTGGTTTCTTAGTTCTGAAACAGGCTCTCACTGTGTAGTTCTGGCTATCTTGGAACTCAACTATGTAGACTGAGTTCACCTCAAACTCACAGGTCCTCCTGCCTCTGCCTCTGCCTCTGCCTCTGCTGGGATTAAAAGTGTGTGCCACCATACCTGGCAGAACTGCCCCTATCTCTCAGCCAGCATGTCCAGGAATATGTGCAAAGGCCACACACAGGGTGTGAGGCTGTGTAAGTTCTTGGCCTGCAGATGCCCTCGTGGTGGTCTCTGTTTTTGAATCTGCTTTCTAAGAAGGGAGTCAGGACCTTCCTTGTGAGAAGACGCCTTCCTCTTTCATTTTTGTAATACAAAAAAAAAAAAAATTGTATGTGCATTGGTGTTTGGCCTGCATGTATGTCTGTGTGAGAAAGTCAGATCCACTGGAATTCTGAGTTTCAGACAGTTGGGAGCTGCCATTGAGTACAGGGATTTGAACCCCAGTCCTTTAGAAGAGAAGCCAATTGTCTTAACTGCTGAGCCATCTTTCCAGACCCAAATTTTGTCCTTATAACCTGTCCTTATAAACTAATGAGGTATAAATACAAAGGAGATGAGTAAAACCCAGCCACTGTCAGGGACTGAATAACAGCGTTGGACACTTGGAGCAGCTGGCAGGTGAGCAGCCTCATGGACAGTGACCTCCTCGAGAAGGACTTAGAAACACAGTAGGACACATGAGAAGGGCCTGGAGCCAGGGCTCATCATCTAAGAGGGAATCCTGCTTTAGGAGAGGACTTGGGTTTTGTTCCTAGCACCACATGGTACGGCTCAATAGCCTTTAACTCCAGCTCCAGGGTGGTGTCTCATACCTATGGGCCTGTGGGCACCTGCATACAAGTGGTGCACAGACATACATGCAGGCCAGACACCCATACACATCAAATCTTAAAACTTCAAAGAGAAAAGCAACATAGATTCACTGTAGAGCTTTAACATTCCTTACCCTATAAAAACACATTTGCTAAGCCTCTCATTTCTTTTTTTAAAGATTTATCTTATTTTATTTATTCTATACACATACAATACACTGTACACTGTAGCTGTACAGATGGCCATGAGCCATCATGTGTGTGGCTGCTCTCCGGCCGGATCGCTCAGGCCCCGCACGCTCTGGCGTAATTCACTGTAGCTGTCTTCAGACACACCAGAAGAGGGCGTCCGATCTCATTACGGGTGGTTGAGAGCCACTCTGTGGTTGCTGGGATGTGAACTCCGGATCTTTGGAAGGGCAGTCAGTGCTCTTACCCATTGAGCCATCTCAGCCCGCCTCTCACTTCTATGCCTGTTCTCCTGTCAGTGTCAGTGAAATCAGTGTTGCACTGGGTGGGGACTCTACTTGTACACACTAGGCTGTCCACGTGTGTTCTAAACAGAAAACTGACAGGCTGAAGGGCCTCAGAGCAACTTACAGGATCGCCAAAAAGGGTTCAGAAGAATGCAGGCCAAGCACCAAACATGGAACAGCCAGGAATAAAACTGGAGACACAGACTCCACCAGTGAGGACCAGGCAGTCAGCTCCTCCTCCCATGCTCATTGGTGCTTGACACTTGTGCTCGCTCGAGTGCTATCCCTGCATTCATGGGCCACATTCTACCTCAAATGCACTCTGGCCAATATCTACATCTTAGCTGCAGGAGTCCTGGAGATGCTTCAGGGGTTCTGTCCATCACCAAAGCTGACAAAATAAAAGGGAACTTGGGACCGGAAAGCAGAACTCGGTAGGAGGCTTCTGTTTCTGTTCAAAAAATTATTTGTCGGGTTTTTGATATCAGAATGTTTAGGAGAAATGAACATCTTAGAAGTCCTCAGACTGTGCCTGAAGTTAGTTCTCTACTTCAGAGAGAAATCCAAAGCCAGAAATCATTTTCATTTACTGGACAACATTGCTACAGGGCTGCTGACAGACCACTTCATAAGAAACCCATCCCAGTATGCCATTTCCTGTTATGGACCAACAAGCAACCTCTCAGCTGCTGCTCTAGGGCCACCCCTACTCACCTACCATGCTCCCCACAAGGATGACAATGGACTTTTAACTCTCTGGCACCAAATAAATCCTCTCTGAGCTGCCTTGATCATAGTTTTATCACAGCAACAGAGAAGTCCCCAGAGACTTGGGATCACAAGCTTGTGCCCCCACACCTCATTCTAATTTTCTACCTTGCTCCATTCCCCTTTTTGACAGTCTGTAACCCTGGCTGGCTTAGAACACAGAGGTCCACCTGCCTCTGATTCCCAAGTCTTGGATTAAAGGAATGCATGGCCACCTCATATCTCGGTCTTAAAAAGGACCTTGTTCCTCCTTTAGGTTAGAAACTGATCTTTGACCCATTTCTCCCAGTTTCTTTTTAAATTTTCACTTTATTTTGTGTATGAGAGTTTTGCTTGAATGTATGCCTGTGCATCATGGTCATGTGTGGTGCCCTCAGAGGTCAGAAGAGGGCATCAGGTTCTCCCGAACTGGATAGTTGTGAACCATGTGGGTAATGGGACTGGAATCAAGGTCCTACACAAACGAGCCATCTCTCCAACCACTCTTATTCTCCAGTCACAGAATAAAGTACTCCACTACACAAACAGCTTTTAAGTTTTGTTACTGGGGAGGGAGAACTCAGCTTGAATGAAGAATCTGTTAACAGGAGGGATCCTCAAGCTAAAGCTCAGGGACTTCAGGGTAGACATGGTAGTGCTGGCCTTTAGTCCCTGAAGGCAGAGGCAGGTTGATCTCTTGAGTTTGAGGCCAACCTGTCTACATAATGAGTTCCAAGGTAGCCAGGATTATAGAGAGAGACCTTGTCTCCAAAACAAAATAATAACATAAAAGCTCGGATTATTCATGTCATGGTGGCACACACCCATGATCTCTGCACTCCTGATAGGATGAACACCCAGAGTGTGGGGCCAGCCTGGTCCATACCAACGAGTCCCAGGTCAACCTGGGCTTTAGGATAATGATATGTCTCAAAACAACAAACCCTTGAGTTTTGAGTGTGATGTTCACCAAAGAGGAAGATATTTTAGCATTGAATGCTTCATGGAAATGGTCGTCTCAGGTAAGATGACCATCAACAACCAGGAATGCTTAGGAACACTGCGCCCACACGCGGAATCCGAGCACTCAAGAGGCAGAGGCAGGCAGATCTCAGAGTTTGAAGCCAGCTAGAGATATATACTGAAATCCTATCTTTAAAAAAGTGTCTTTCCCACATTTCCCACCATCTACGTGTCCTAAAGGCCTGTCCTCTGGCTGGACTACCAAATGGGACACACTTGAGGCTGGCCCTAGACACTAGTCGGGGCCCGGAGATAGCCTGTGAGCCTGAAAGTGGAAGGCAGCCTGGGACTAGGGCACCGGTCTGGACGTGAATACCCACCTGGAAATGGATATGCACACAAGGATGTGTCCTTGGATATAAACACTGGTATTGACCTACACATGGATGTCAACCTACGACTGGGCTGCAGGGGCTTGGATCTGAACAGCGGCATGCAGCTGGCCTACGGGGCTCGGCCCAGCCTTCACGGCTTCCTGTTTCCATCCTCACTTTCTCCGGCAGCGTTTCTTCTTTCCTTTCTCAAAGCCACAACCTACTTTCCATTTCAGGACGCTCGGGGGGGGGGGGGGAAGGCCCGAAGGCAGCGCATCACGTGGGCGGGAGACCACGTGACGCCTGCCGGCACGTGACAACGTCCCGTGCGGAGTGGGGCCTTCGGGAGAAGCGAGGAGTAAGCGGCGGCCCACGGCTCTCGCGAGACCCTCGTCTCACGTGACCGGCGGGCGCGGCCCTGCTCACGTGACAGGCGCTGCCGGCCGCAGGGTCCTCTCGGTGCCGGCGCCGCAGCTGCTGGGCCTCTCGAGTCGGTGGACGCGCCCTCCCGCCGGCCTCGCCGCCCGCGCAACCGCCGTCCTCCGGCCTCGGCTGCGTCGCGCCATGGCGGCCCCCGGCGCCGGGCGGCCGCTGCTCCTGTTGCTGCTGGGTGAGCCCGGGAGGGAGGGCCGGGCGGGGTCGGCGTCTCGGGACGGACGGGGACCCGGCGCCGGGCAGGCCGGGCGGGAACAGGGCGGCCGGGCCGCGGGCGTCGAGTGGGACTCGAGCGGGCCGGCCCGCTCCGCAGTGGCGCTCGCCGCCTCGGAGCCCGTGCGGGCCTAAGGACGCAGGTGCGGGTCGGGAGCCCGGGCTGAGCCGCTCTGGAAGGAGCCGGGATGGAGCTCCCGCTGGGCAGTGCTGTGCTGCGGCTCCGAGCTGCCGTGTTAGAGGAATGGGTGCTGCCTCGGACCCCGCCTGCCCGCCTGGGGTGCCCTTCATCGTCGCCGTATCCCAGCAACGCGAAGGGTTTCGGGGCAGTGCCAGCATCCGCAGGACCGGAGAAAGGTGGCTGGCCAGATCACCTGGGCACACACGCTCACGAATTCCCGAGCGCCTGTCAAGACCCGTCCGACCCCAAGATTCTGACCTTATGGAATCTGCTTTTCCTTTTTTTTTTTTTTTTTTTATTTTGCTGCTTGTGTGAAACGAACTCTGGTCCGGGAGAGGTGCGCTTACTCGGCGGTCTCCAGCCGGAAGCCTTGCCAAGGGACCTGTGACCCTTCACGGTGCAGTAGTTGTTAACTAGAATACGAGTTGCTGAAACAAGTTCTGTCGTGTCAGAAGGGCTTAATTAGAAGAGTTCACAAGGCTCGGTAACTAACTGGAGTTAAACCTTCAAGAGTACTTAAACCCTTAGAATGTTTATATTTTGGGAGATATCTCAATCATGAAGAACATGCTGGCCTGAAACTCACAAGTTCAGGTTCTCGCTGCCTCTGCTTCCTAAATGCTGGTTGGGATCAAGCCCTTGGCACCAGGTTAGGCCTCTTCATGTTTTTAAAACTACCCTCTGGCTTGCATAGTGGTTTTATACCTTTAATCCAGTGCTAGAGAGGCAGGAAGATCTCTTTAACAGGCCATTCTGATCTACATGAGTTCTAAGACAGCCAGGACTGGAGACCCTGTTGCAAATATAAAATAAGTAAAGGAAGGAATGAATGAATGAATAAAACTGATCAGTGGTGGCTCACACTTGTTAGACATTGGAGGCTGAGGCAGGGGAATTTTAATTTTGGGTCAGCCTGAGTTAGGTAATGAAATCCTTTTCTTTTTTCCTTTTCTTTTCGAGACAGGGTTTCTCTGTATAACTCTGGCTGTCCTGGAACTCACTCTATAGAGCAGACTGGCCTCAAACTCAGAAATCCACCTACCTCTGCCTCCCAAGTGCTGGGATTAAAGGCGTGCGCCATCACTGCCCGGCTATGAAGTCCCCCCTTTTTTTAAAAAAAGGAAAGAAAGAAAAGTATAAGAGATGGCTTATGTTTGTAATCTAAGCATTTAGCAGGCTAATGTGGGAGAATTTCTGTGAATTGGAGGCCAACCTGGGCCTCAGAGTGACACACTGTTTCAAAGCAAAATCAAAATGGAAAGGGAAAATCTGTGACCCTGATTCAGTGCCCTATGCCATAAATTATGACCCACCTTTCACAAAGGGACTTCAACAGCTTTGATGGCGATCTTAGTTGTGTGATTTCAAAAACAATTTTATCTAAAAAGATTGTATGATGTTGGGATTGTAAATTGTTCCTACGTGAACTGCTGTCCTCCAGGCTGCTTAAGTACATAATAGAGAACAGACTGGTGTGAACTGAAACTAGTATGTACGATTGCTTAAGGGCCTGCTCGGGTTGTTGGGACTGACCCCATGACCTTCCCCTTTCTGAGTGAGCCCTGTTAGTCTAGAAGTATGAGAAGTCAAATTAATGTTATCCTGGATTGCGTGACCTTGAATTCTTCACTAGATTGGTGGTCGAGCTGTTAAGCGGTCTTGTAATTTTGAATTTGTATTCTGTTAGACCAACTCAAACATTGTTCTCTTGACCTGGCCTTTTTTTTTTTTTTTTTTTTTTTTTTTAAAGATTTGTTTGTTTTATGGATATGAGTACACCGTAGCTGTCTTCAGACAGACCTCTGGACATTGGATCCCATTACAAATGGTTGTGAGCCACCACGTGGTTGGGGATTGTGTGTGAGGATTGAAGTCAGAAGCTCTAGAAGAGCAGTCAGTGCTCCTAACCCCTGAGACATCTCTGCAGCCCGACCTGGCCTTTTAACTGTGGACACACAGACTTTGGCACCTGTCCTGGAGTGGCCTATCTCCTTTGCTCTGACTGCCAGAGTTACAACAGTAGTCCTGAACTAGACCTTTTTAGAAGAAACACTTGTCACTTTTCTCCCACAACACTGTGTAGCTTGCCCCGGTCTTATGGAAGCCAGCAGGGAGGGAGCCGTGCCTCTGGAGGTGCTAGTCAGTGTGTAGAGTAGAACTTTGGCCATTTGTTTAAGTGGTCAAAGGTTATTATGTGTCACTAGATAAGAAGAAGCTGGATTTAAATCAAGCAAGAGAATTCAGGGTGTGGTTGACTGGAGACAGGGTCTCACTAAGTAACCCAGGCTGGCTTACCCTGTACTCCTTCACCAAGTGCTGGAGAAGCAGCATGATCGGTAGGCCACACTGAAGCCAGCAAACCGGGCCCTCACTTCTGAGACCTTGAAGCAAGTCAGGCTCTCTGGGCCTCTCCCCTCAGCAGGGGGAATAGTGATAGTCTTTTCAGGTTGTCATAGTAATTTAATTGAAAGTACTTCAAACAGTCCTGTCCCAAAGGAAAAGTGTCACAAGTACTTGTTAAGCGGGACTTCCTGGGCCAAGAAGAGAGCCCCAAAACAAAGCTGGTTAGGTAGCAAGACTCTCTGGTGGAATCTGACAACCAGCCTCTCCGGCTCGGGACTCTTCCCCTTGTCAGTTGTGTAACCTGAAGGTGGTTAGGTGACTGCTGCTGGCGCCAACCAAGGTCACGGAGCTTGGTCAACAGCGTCTGGCTTGAGCATGTATGTGGCCCACTGTCTTATTAGTTGCAGCGAAGGGAATTTCCACAAGTGTAGTGTTTTGAAAGAATTAGCCAGCATTGCCCTTTGGCCTGTGGAGAAATGAGAAATGAGCAGGTCATCATTAGCAGGCAGATGGGGCTCCTGGCAGCTGCCCTTGTATCAGTCCCAGGTGTACTGTAGGCGTCTTGATTGGGGGACAAAAGGCTCTTTTTGTTCAAATATTTAAGTGTTTCATGCCTCTTAAACAGTTTCTTTAAAGATGGTGAGTACTTGGCCTGCACATATGTCTATGCCAGTGCTTGTGGAGGTCAGAAGAGGGCATTGGATCCCCTGGAACTGGAGTTACGGATGGTTTGGGTGGGTGTGAGCCATTGTATGACTGCTAAGAACCGAATCTAGGGCTTCTGCAAAAGTGTTCTAAAGCACTAAGCCATCTCCTTATCCTGTCTTATTTTTAAAAACTTTATCTTTTTATTTTATGCATATGAGTGTTTTGCCTGCATATGTGTGTGTCCTGTGTGCATACAGTGTCCACGGAGGCCAGCAAAGAGCATTGCATCTTGTGGAACCGGCTTCTTGTGAGCTGGAATATAGATTCTTGTAATCTGCAATGTGGTTGCTAGGTACAGAACCTGGGCCCTCTGAAAGAGCAGCCAGTGCTCTTAACGGCTGAGCTCTCTCCACCCCATCCCTTCCTTCCACCTTACTTTTTAAGGTAGTAGAACTAAAGGCAGGTTATTAAGAAAGAGAAAGACACACCGCAGAGTGAGAGCAACTAGTGAGCCGAGGAAAAGGCATGTTCTTAAAAGCCATAAGGTTTACTTCAGATTTTAGTAATACTCTGTTTTCCTTTGAGTATGCATGTTTACTAGATTGGGGGAAAGTGTTTGACAGAAACACTTACTAAAAGGTAGTCTAGTCAGGGCTGGACTGTGTGCTCCCATGGGGCATCTGCTATGTTGGCCAGCTAGACCTCACTCGGATCTTTCTGCCTAGGACATCTCTGGCCAAGGAAGCCTTGGGCTTGCAACAGTGACCTTTTCTGCCTTTGGTCTTTTTTTTTTTTTTTTTTTTTTTTTTTAAAGCTGTTTTGTGTATGTATAAGGGGTGTTCGCAGAGGCCAGAAGAGGTGTTGGAACTCCTGGAATTGGAGTTACAGGTGAGTGTGAGCTACCTAATCTGGCTGCTGGGACTCAAACTTGGGTCTTGTAGAAGAATAGCAAATACTCTTGACCATCTCTGACCCTGTCCTCAGTTGTTTTCTCTGAGACAGGGGCTTGGTGTGTAGGCATGAGCTAGCCTAGAACTTGGTGTGTAGGCATGAGTTAGCCTAGAACTTGGTGTGTAGGCATGAGCTAGCCTAGAACTTGGTGTGTAGGCGTGAGCTAGCCTAGAACTTGATAGGTAAGTCAGGTTGGCCAAATACTTTATAGGGTCCTTCTGTCTTTGCCTATCTAGTTTTGGGATTCCATGTGTGTGCCACCACACTTGACTGTTATGATTGATAGTTTTATGTCAGCTTGACACAGGCAAGAGTTAACTGAGATAAGGAAGCCTCAATTGAGAATCTGCTCCAAAAGATGAAGCCTGTGGGTAATTTCTAAATTAATGATTGATGGGCAAGGGGCTAGCCCATTGTGGTTGGTGCCATCCCTGGGCTAGTAGTTCTGGATTCTGTAAGAAAGCAGGGGGCTGAGCCAGTAAGCAACACCCTTCCATGGCCTCTGCATCAGCTCCTGCCTCTAGGTTCCTGCCCTGTCTGAGTTTCTGTCCTGACTTCTTGGGTGACGAGCAGTAATGTGGAAGTGTGAGCTGAACAAACCCCCAAGCTGCGTCTCCTCACAGTGACAGTAACACTCACTAGAACAGCCATGCTCTCTCTGTGTAACTCTTTATGTGTGTGTGCTTGGAAGAGTTTATGTGTATTAGTTGCTCTTGGAGATCAGAAGGAAGCATTGGAAGTCCCTGGAAGTGGAGTTACAGAAGGGCTGCAGGTTCAGTGCTGGAACTAAACCTGTGTCCTGTCCAAGAACTGACACATTGCTTCAGCCCCACTCTGTTTCTAGAAGTCTGCATCCATTGTTGAAGATAAGCTATGGTGAACTCTTTTGGGAAACTTTATAGTTACATCTTATTTTATTTGTGTATGTATGTGTTGGGCACACGTGCAAGGGCTTATGTGAGGAATCTCAGTTCTCATGCGATAAGGTCAGTTCTCTCCTTCCAACATCTGAGTCCCAGGGTGGAACTCAGTCATCAGGCCTGGAGGTAAGTGCCTTTGCTGAGCCATCTTGCCAGCCCTTCTCTGTTTCAGTGTATACTAGTCATCCACTGGAAATGCTTTTAATAGAACCCCCTCAGTTATGAAGCACAGGACTCTCTGGAAGTTAGCTGCAGTTTGCTTCCTTCTTCTGTGGCAGCTTTTTGAACATGAGTTTCAATGTTTGCTTTACTGTTAGCACAAGAGAAAGGATATATGATTTCAGTTAGGCTCTTGGGTGTGAATAGTAGTTACTCTACTTTTTTTCAAAGTTGTGAGTGAAATAAATTGAGTTTGTTGAAGTCTGCTTGTTTTGGAAGTATGATTTTCTAAAAATTTTTTATTTCCTCATGGACTTTTGATCTTACTGTGTAGAACATCATAGCCTGGAACTTCTGGTAATTCTCTTGCCTCACACTCCCACGTAGACACCTCAGACTCATGTCTGGTATACTTGGAAGGCTCTACAAGCTTGTAGCAGCAAAGACAGGTGACAGCATGGTTGTTGAACAGTGTGGTTGTTGCTGTGTAGTTGTCACAGTCCTTGTCTGAGAAGTAAAAACAAGCCAGATTGTATCTGTTTGTGACCACAGTGAGAACACTCACTGCAGACTGTCCTTGGGTATCTGGTAGGTTGATGCTTGCCTTGAGGTATGCCTCTCAGGCTCTATCACATCTTACAGAGAAATTGTTTAGGGGGCATGTGCCTAGGGTAAGTACTCTGGTGGTAGCACTCGGGTGGGGTGAGATTGTCAGGTTGGCAGAACAGCCTTGAAGGTGGCAGTTTCCTTTGGAATTTAGAGTTAGAACACCTTCAGGTTTGGAGGATCAGGAGTAGGGCACAGCCTATAATAGAAGATGAAGAAAACAGATGGCAGTTATATGGTTGTCTCTTTCTCCTGGAAGCAGCGGGCCTTGCACATGGCGCCTCAGCACTCTTTGAGGTGAAAGACGACAATGGCACAGCGTGCATAATGGCCAGCTTCTCTGCCTCCTTTCTGACCACCTACGAGACTGGACATGGTTTTCAGGTAGGAGACACCAACATTGTGGGATTCTGAAAAATTACCCTGCCTTAGTCTGGCCTTGTCACTTGTGCAGATAGCTTCTAGGCCCATCAATAATCCCTGCTGTTGTCTCCTGGTAGCTGCAGCCACAGCAAACTGCTGCTGAGTGTAACATTTTCTTTTTCTCTCTCCCCCCCACCCCCCGCCACAGGGTTTCTCTGTAGCCTTGGCTGTCCTGGAACTCACTCTGTAGACTAGGCTGGCCTCGAACTCAGAAATCCACCTGCCTCTGCCTCACAAGTGCTAGGGTTAAAGGCATGTGCCACCACTGCCCAGTGACTGTTCCTTTAAGAAAGATGTTCTTAGTGGGCTGAACCTAATGGCACACATCTTTTATCCAGCACTCAGAAGGAGGCAGAGGCAGGCAAATTTTGAATTCAAGGCCAGCCTGGTCTACAAGTTTTTGAATCATACAGTGAGACCCTATCTCAACAAATGAGGAAACAAACAAAAATATGTTCTTTGTGTACATTAAAGCAAGTTTGGGTTTCAGATGAGTGTCATGCATTTTACATTTCTTTTTAATTACCTGTTAGTAGACATTTCACACAGTCATTATAAGTAATTCCCCTTTTAAATGCATCCCTGGATCATGAGCTACACCATACCCACAATTCTACTACTTAAAAGGTCAGGGGTTCAAGCCTACCCTGGTGGGCTGTATGAAACCCTGTGTATCAATAATTCAACCCTGAGTTACATTTTGTTTTTAGTTCTTGATTGGAATTGTCCTATCTCTCCCATAGCCCCAAAAGCAACACTCAGTTCTGCACTGGAGGGCAATAGGGACTGGTCCTGCAGGATAACTCTCCCTTAGAGCTCTTTAAGGTCCCTAACTCATTTATACTAGTTTCCATGTAAATGTAGAAAGACTTGCTATCAGAGAAATGCCTTGTAATAATAAATACTTGTCCAAGCCTTTGAAGCTTCTAAAGCTTGTATATGAGTATGCTGTCTTCAGACACACCAGAAGAGGGCATCAGATTCTATTATAGAGGGTTGTGAGCCACCATGTGGTTGCTGGGAGCTGAACTCAGGACCTCTGGAAGAGCAGTCAGTGCTCTTAACTGCTGAGCCATCTTTCCAGCCCCTTTAGAAGTTTCTAATGTACTTATTGTTTATTTTAATTATTTATTTTTGTAGATGAGTGTTTGCCTGCATATCTTTCTGTTAAGTACACATGTGCAGTGCCCATGAAGGCCAGAAGAGGGTGTCAGATCCCCCAGAATTGGAGTTTAAGATAGTTGTGAGCCATCATGTGCGTGCTGGGAATTTAATCCAGGTCCTCTGGAAGAGATCTTAACCACTGAGCAATCACTCCAGCCCCTGTAGTTTACTTTTGTTTTTGTTTTTGTTTTTTGAGACAGGGTTTCTCTTAACTAGGATAGTGGGATTGTTTATTACTTTTTTGTTGTTGTTTTGTTTTTCGAGACAGGGTTTCTCTGTGTAGCCCTGGCTGTCCTGGAACTCACTGTATAGACCAGGCTGGCCTCAAACTCAGAAGTCTGCCTGCCTCTGCCTCCCAAGTGCTGGGATTAAAGGCCTGCGCCACCACTGCTCTGCTCTAGTTTACTTTTTAAGGCAGTATGCCACAGTAATACATGGATAAAAGCCAGAGGACAACTTGGAAACTGACCTTTCTACCATGTGGGCCTAGACTTGAACTCAGGTTGTTGGGCCTGATGGCAGGTGCATTTACCCACTGAGCCATTTTGCCCAACTCTGCTCTCTACTTCTCTTATGTAATTTTGGGCCTGGGATTGGTGTGGATTGGGTTGTTGTGTTTGTGAGTGACAGGGTCTCCCATATCCCGATGTGACCTGAAATCCCTGATCTTCCAGCTCCCGGGTGCTAGAATTACAGGCTTGCCCCATCACACTTGGGTTATGCAGTGCTGAAGAAAGGGGCTAGGGCTTCATGTGTGCATGGCAGGGCTCTACCAGCTGAGCCCAGTCTCTCACCCTTGTAAATTACTCTTTAAAGAGATATTTTTATTCCAAAAAAGTAGCATCAAGTTAGATCCTTTACTTTCAAGATAACTTTGGCTTTGATTCTTTTATAAAATGAAATTAATAGTAGTTTTTTCTAAATTTTATATTTATACTATGCTTTATTACACAGCACTGGCAGGTCTCAAGCTTATGTCTTTGTGCCTCTGCCTCCTGGTTTTGGAATTATGGTATCACACATGAGTGGGAAGCAGGATTAACCCTCACTATGCCAGCTCTCTCACACTGGATTCACTTGTCAGCCTGTTTCTGTTAGGAGTGAGAAGTCAGTGAGCTTTTTACTGGTTCGTTAAAACTGAATACCTTATAGAACACTGTACCTATATCTACCACGGCCTGTTAGTATTTCAGAATACTCAGAAATGTCTGAAGGAGATGGAAATGCTGACCACCCGGTTTTAAGTTATACACATTGTTTCGTGTATTGAGTTATAGTCCACTAACTTTGTACAGATGCTGCACCAAGTAAGACTCTCTGCAAATGACTACTGTAAGAGTGATTGGAAGCTCAGTTTGTGTCAGTGTGCATGCAGGTGACTCTTCCGCAGTGCCTCCTCAGCACACGTTCATGGAGTTGCATTGGAATTGTATTTGTTCTAGATCTCAAACATTACCCTGCCAGCTTCTGCAGAAGTACTGAAAAACAGCAGTTCTTGTGGTAAAGGAAATGCTTCTGAACCCAGCCTCACAATTGCTTTTGGAAGAGGATATTTACTGACATTCAACTTCACAAAAAATACAACACGTTACAGTGTCCAGCATATGTATTTTACGTATAACTTGTCAGATACACTCTCCTTTCCCAATGCCAGCACCACAGGTAAGACTTCTGTAGAAAGTGCAAACTCAAAGGGAAGGGGAGGGAGAGAGCACAGGGTACACTGTGCCTGCCTGCCTTTCTGAAGGGAAGGGGAGGAGGGAAAGAGCTTGCCTTTCCAAGAGCACGGGGTGGGCCCACTGTGCCTGCCTGCCTTTCTGACTCCAGTAAAAGTATTCTTAAGCTTCACAACAAACAATAAAATACAAGATGATGGTGGTATCGTCACTTTAAACTTAGGCGCTGCGAACACATTGTGTTTTGTTTGTTGATTGGGATACAGGGATCCACACTGTTAATGCTACAACTGACATCAAGGCAGACATCAACAAAACATACCGATGTGTCAGTGATATCCAGGTCTCCATGAAGAATGTGACCATTGTGCTCCGGGATGCCACTATCCAGGCCTACCTCTCCAGCAGCAACTTCAGCAAGGAAGGTAAGGTGGCTAGAGGTGACACTCGACAGTGTGTGGGGTCTGTCCCTCCACCTGGCAGCCCTCTACTTTTAAAAGATGAAAGTGGGCGCATCCTGTTGAGGAGGGTTAGGAATTGGTTAATACAAGCTGGTCCTTGTCATGTATGGAATACAGAAGAGTGATCCTGTGCGTGGTGAGCGAAACCCTGCATGTAAGCCAGTTTCCTCAGACCAGCTCAGGCGTCTCTAGAGGAGGTGTGACCCCCGGCCTGCACCAGTTTGTCAAGTTAGTGGGCCCAATTGCCACTTCGCCCCAAATCCTGTCAGTCAGCTCTGAAATTGTCCATTGGAAAGGTGAGGGTGTGTGGTTTGTCAGAGATGTACCTGGCTACCTGTCCTCATCAGCTTTCCTTCTCAGGTTTCCTGAGTAGTCTTAATAGAGACTGGTGTGACTGTGGAGAGAGCTAACTCAGGTGCTAGCTCTCAGTTCTCAGTCAGTTGCAGACCAGGGACTGTAGGGTGCACTTTCTCAGCCGATGACCCCAGTCTGCCACCTTAAGTTTAAAAAGAAAGTATTTCTATTACATATAAAGCTAGTTGTAAGGGTCAGGGCCTAGATGCATAGATTAGCTGCCACATACGTTACCCCCTTTTGTTTTGTTGAGACAGGATCTCTCTGTTATATAACTATTGTCTGGAACTCACTCTGTAGACCAGGCTGGATTTGAACTTAAAAGAGATTCACCTGCCTCTGCCTCCCAAGTGCTGGGATTAAAGGCTTGTGCCACCATTGTCTGGCAGCATAGCCATTTATATTAGTTAGAGATGCTCTTGCACTGACCTAATCAAAGCCCAGTTGTTGCCATAGTCATAGTCTGAAATATGTACTGTCATAATACAAATAAAACTGAGTTTTGGGGAGGTTCTCTTATTTAAAAAGTGAGGGTTTTGTTTTGTGTAATGTGTGTTTTGCCTGTATGTGCACTGTGTAGTTGCTTTGTGTCCATGATAGCCAAAACAAAAACATTAGATCATCTGGAACTGGAGGTCAAGACACTTGTGAGACACCAAGTGGGTACTGGATTTAAACCTACGCCTTCTGGAAAAGCAACACATGCTCTTAACCCACCGAGCCATCTCTTTACTCCCTCCACAAATATGCTTTTCTGTTCCTGATCCAGTGACAAAGGTTTTATTAGCAGAAGAAAGGGTAAAAGGCAACCCACACACATGAAGAGAGAATTAGAAGACATGGGTGCTTCTGAAAGATTGGTTGAGTCCTTCTATCAACCTCCCTGCATCTGACCTTCCAAATAAACTTTGGATATTATAGCATGCCCCTTTTTCTATTAACTGCCAGAGTCAAAAACTGGGAGTAGCAGGCTGGAGATGGCTCAACAGTTAAGAGCACTGACTGCTCTTCCAGAGGTCCTGAGTTCAGATCCCAGCAACCACATGATGACTCATAACCATCTATAATGGGATCCGATGCCCTCTTGTGGTGTGTCTGAAAACAGCTACAGTGTACTTATATAAATAAATCTTACAAAAAAATTGGGAGCAGCAAGTATTTGCAGAGCCAGACCTCCAGGTCATCTAGGCGCTGGCCAACATCCTGCCATCTTGCTCAGCCATGTGCAGTATAAATGTGGGGAGAGTTTCCTTGCTAAAAAATAACAGGTTTTTGTGTATGTGTGCGAGAGTGTGAGTGTGCATACATGTGGCAGGGAGCTCACCCTTTGGAGTCAGTTCTGTCCTGTGGGGGTGATTACTCAAGGCTCTAAGCCTATAGCACCTCCTACCTGCTACATCTGAGGGAAGGATTTTTATGCTTCTGGTCTGCTGCTCAGTTTCCTAATAATTGTTATTTAACACAGTGTTATTAAATCTGAGAGTGTATTTGTAGGTAGCTCAGGTAGCCCTGACCAGGAAGGAAACCTCACGGATCCTCCTCTTGTTAACTGTAAATGGCCAGACCAAAGAAAGCTTGGGCACTTGACAAATCTTATTTAAAAGGAAATAAAATAGAACTGGAGAGATGGCTCAGCAGTTAAAGAACATTGGCTGCTCTTCCAGAGGAGTTGGGTTTGAACCACCACCCAGATAGTGGTTCCCAGCTCTCTCTAACTCCAGTTCTACGGTGACCTCTTCTGGCCTCCCTGAGCACTAGGCACACATTAAACACATAAGTAAGGCACAGAAATATACATGCAGGCAAAACTTTTTGGGTTTTTCAAATCAGGTTTCTCTGTGTAGCCCTGGCTGTCCCGGAACTCTGTAGACCAGGCTAACCTCGAACTCAGAGATCCTCCTACCTCTATCTCCCAAGTGCTTTGATTAAAGATGTGTGCCACCATGCCCTGCTTCAGGCAAAACACTTAAACACATAAAGTGCAATTTTTTTAAAGAAGAAGTAAAGCACTAGCTGGACCTGGCTATTTTGTGAAGAACAGGTGCTTTGCTAAAGATAGGCAGTCAGATGGTTCTCAGCCTGGACTGGATTGTAGATAATGCTGCTGCAGGCCGAAGAATAGCCACACCCAGGTCCCACCAGGTATATGGTGCGGGCCATGTGTCAGACACTGGGCTTCCTAGGTCACCAGCAGACTTAGGTTTATTCTCTTTTCCTTTGCAGAGGGTGGGGGTCTGACTGAGTGTGTGTGAGTGTGTGTGTGCGGACGGGTGCCATAGAGGACAGAGGTCAATGCCGGGTCTGCTCCAGGTGTAGCGTCAGGCAGTTGTGAGCTGCCTGACACAGGTACTGGAAATGGAAACATAGTACGTGTTAATTACTGAGCTCACCCTGTTTATCCATTACGCGTTGTTAATCACAGAGCATCTTGCTCACCCTGTTTATCCACGTCTCTTTTGCTGTTGTCACTGTTCCTGTTGTGGTTGTGTGTGTCTCTGTGTGGGGATGTACACACACCTGAGGTATTGGTTCTCTGTTGGGTCTGTAGGAGATGGTAAGCTGCCCAACATGGGTGAGCTGGGAATTTAACTCAGGTTCAGAGGTTATACTCTTAGCCATCGAGTCCGTCTCTCCAGCCCAGTTATCCAGGTTTTAATCTTGAAGGTTTGTTACATGAAACAGTTTATGAGAGATTCTTCCATGACTGAAAAGTTAGTAATAATGGCCTATAAAATAGACTTCCTCCCTTTCTCTCCACTCCCTTCCCAGCAGGCTCCTGCACATCCTTGCTGATGATATGTGTTTTTATAAGTGACAGGCCTGGCCAGGACCCGACAGTCAAGAGTCCCTATCTTGTCTCTAACAGTGTCTCCCATGTGACAGCTCAGTGTAAACACTTGAATTCATGCTACAATCATATATATGATATGACCTAGACATCACTCCAAGTGGCAGGGTGAAGCTTTCTCTTGGTCTCAGTACATTTGCTTGATCACTGAGAAGGAAGGCTAAGATGGGAAAAATATTAGATGTGGGGGGTGGGGGAGCAACAAGTGGGCTAGAGTGCTCTGGGTCCTCTCTCTGCTTCCCAGAAACTGCTGTCCGTGTACCTGTAAGATACAGGGTGAAGAAGTGGGTGTCTCCAGTTCTAACATGCACTCTAGCATCTAGGGTAGTAATAAGCAAGCTGGATTTTGAACTGTCCTTCCAACTGTCTTTACTGTCCCTACAGAGACACACTGCACAGAGGATGGACCTTCTCCAACCACTGGGCCACCCAGCCCCTCACCACCACTTGTGCCCACAAACCCCACTGTTACCAAGTACAATGTGACTGGTGACAACGGAACCTGCCTGCTGGCCTCTATGGCACTGCAACTGAACGTCACCTACCTGAAGAGGGACAACACGGTAGGGAGGATGGTGGCGGTTTGCTTTCACTCATCAAAGGAATGTGACTGTATATACGGCCATCAGTTGTGCAGATGGAGTCAGGCAGTGCAGGGCTGTGGCACACCTTCTGCCCATGAAAGCCCAAGATGCTAGCTAGCTAACGTGGTACCTCACAGAAGTGCCTTAATCCTAGACAGAGCATTGCATTTTCCTTCAGCTTTTATTACTCAAACTTTGTATTATTTGTTTGTCCTCTGACAGGAACAGTATCTGTG
This sequence comes from Montemys delectorum, assembly GCA_019843815.1. Lineage (NCBI taxonomy): Eukaryota > Metazoa > Chordata > Mammalia > Rodentia > Muridae > Montemys > Montemys delectorum. Next base: position 4,512 of record JADRCD010076497.1, on the reverse strand, counting down.
GGAGTGGGAGACACTTGTGTGTAGTTGAGCCAGGCCAAGGTCGTAGGCACCTGTAGTCTTAGCCACTCAGAAAGGATGAATGCCTGAGGCAGAAGGACCAGTTGAGGCATTGAGGCTGGAAAAAGCTAGGCAAAGCATCAGGGGCTGTGATAGTCAGGGTTCTCTAGAGGAGCAGAACGTAAAGATATAGATATATGTGTATATATATCCCCATCTAAGCCATCCTAATAAATCACTATATATATATATATATATATATATATATATATATATATATATATATATATATATATATCTGAGT
>JADRCD010076494.1:1330-26999 GCA_019843815.1 Montemys delectorum | reverse complement strand
TACAGAGTATGTCTCAGTTTTTTTTTTTTTCATGAGAAAGAAAGCAGTTGTTTCCCCTTCATTTTTTTGAAAGGTATTATTTCTAGCTTTAAGAATACTGGGTTAAAAGGTTTGTTTGCCTTGCAGCGTTTTAAAAGTGTCACTCATTGTCTCATGGTTTGCAAGGCTCTGACAAGAATTGTGCTGCAGTTCTTGCCTCTTTTGTTTGTTTGTAGTGTGTCTTTTTAACTTTGGACACTGCAGGATTTTCTCTTTGTATTTTGTTTACAGCATGTACAACATACTTACTACCCAAACTCCAGTTGGCTTTTTTGCATAAATTAGCAAGTTGACCCAAAATTCATACAAGAACTCAAGAAACCCAGTATAGCTGAAACTATTTTGCTTACATTTTATTTCTAGGTGGGCATTTAAGGAGGCTGTCATTAACATGTTTGGTTTTTATTTTATATTTATTGTTCTTGACATCATTGGCTATGGTTTTATGTATATCTCTAACTCCTGGAAGCCAAAAGCCAGTATTTCTTTACATATTTTCCCATTGTATTTTCTGTATTCCCTCTGCTATTCCAGTTGTGTGCTCGGTAATAGCTCTTTTTAAAATTAGCACCTACTAGTTCTACAGAATAATGGGTTTTCTGATACACAAATGTTACACATTTTAATAATGTCCACCACCACTCTCTTGTTGTCAGCCTCCATCCCCTTCTGCTTCTCTAAGAGTCCTTCTTCTGCTTTCCTATCATAACTTTTAGGTTTCATAAATAAGAGAAAAATGTGATAGCTCCTCCCTTTCTGAGTCTGGTTTTTGTGTTTAAGATGATGGTGTTCTCCATCTTACATATATACCACATTTTCCTTATCTATTTCTTTACTGATGTCCACCTAGGGTGATTCTGTATCTTTCCTATTGTGACTAGCATTGAGATAGATTGCACAGGGATCTCTATAGTAAAATAACCTTGATTATTTTGAGTATATATCCCTGGGGAGGTAACCAGAAGTGGTATGGCTGGATTATATGATAGTCCTACTTTTAATATATTAAAGAAATGTGGTACTAGGTACACTAATTTTTATACCCACTGGAAGTATAAGAATTCAATTAAAAATGATGCTTGAGTGGCTATTGCATAGTGCTTTTTCCTCCAGTAATAACAAGATGCCATGTTGAATGCTGCCCCATAGCCATGGCCACCACAGCAGAAAAATACAGTGGTAACCAGATCTATGGTAATGGTAATAGAAATGGAGCTGCTGATACTCCTTTAAAAGAATCAGGACATCCTTGCATGGTATTTCAGCTATTACTCCCCACCCTTGGCTGTAAGTGATCTTGGGAAATACTAGAGTACACATAGAAGTAAAAAGTTAATTAAGAGCAGGACTACATGGTGCAGTTTCTAAAAGTTCATTATCCATGGTGGAATTGGGACTTTGTGGTGATGTAAGTACTTGGGTGTCACCATGTTCCTATAAATAATTCCTCACCAACACTTTGGTGCCTAATAAACTGGATGGTCTCATCAAGTTGGATTTGGGTGAAATCATTCTTTGGTCTATTGTGGGTACCCATCTGGGTTGATTGGACATCCACTTATGTCTCCTCAGTAAAAGCGACCACAACAATAGCTTTCATCACTGTGCCTCCTAAAAGCTACAGAAAAGTAACACAGTAAGGAACAGTGAAGAGAATGAAATTGCTAATATTGGTGAAGATTTAACATTTCAGTTGAGCAGGGTCAATGAACTAGGTATGGGACGATTCTCAGAAACTATTCTAAAAAGATAGCAAGAATAAACAGTCCTTTAATAAGATAATGTTCCTTTACTTCCCAGAATGCCTACCCCTTAGAACAGTCCCTACCAGTTGTCCTGCTATGTGGTTAGGCTGGATCCGTCCACCTTTCCTACTCAAAAAGTTGTAACTGTTCCTTTTTCTTTTGTTATGGATGCTATCAAAACCTAAATGTGCTTTTTCTGGTACTTCAGGCACCCTTATTTTTTTCTCCAATCACCTCTGCCAAGTTTTGGTTTTCATTTTAGCTTCTTGAGACAGGGTTTCTCTGTGTGGCTCTGCATGTCCTGGAACTTACTCTATAGGCAAGGCTGGTCTCTGTCTCCTGAGTGCTAGGATTAAAGCATACACCACCACACATGGCTCAAATGATATTTCCAAAGCATTAATAAAAATACTATATATTTTTAAAAGAGTAAAGCTAAGTCCTTAGATCTTTGCTGTCCTTTATATACACATACTTCTTAACATCTGTCATTTTAAAGCCACCAATCAGTATCCTGTGAGTATTTAATAAGTTTTCAGAGATACTCTGGGATATACTTATCTGGAAAAAAAATGCTATCATGGTGTTTAACATCTCAAGCACAACATAATTAACTTTATATAATTCATAGTTTCAACTTTGGCCTGTGTTATATCTCTTTTGATGAGTTCAGATTTTTGGGTCATTGGCATTAGCTGTATTCCCACTGGGTCAATAATTTTCCACAGAACTCTATGTCAAAAGAAAAAATTAACAATTACTGTTTGTTATGTAGTTAAATCTAGGCAACTTAATGAATATGTGTGTCTAATCAACAAGTAATCATTTGAAAAAGTAATGCATAAATAAAAAATAATAATTTATTTCATTCTTAGATATGCATAATTACTTTCTTTTTTGTGTGTTTTTAATTAGTTTTTCTTTATTTACATTTCAAATGTTATCCCCTTTCCTTGTTTCCCCTCAAAACTCCCCTAACCCCTCCCTCTGTTCACCAATTTACCCACTCCCACTTCCTGGTCCTAGCATTCCACTACACTAGGGCATCGAGCCTTTACTGGACTAAGAGCCTCTCCTCCCACTGATAACATACAAGGCCATTCTGTGCTATATATGTGGCTGGAGCCTTGGGTCCCTCCATGTGTACTCTTTGGTTGGTGGTTTATTCCCTGGGAGCTCTGGTTGATTCATATTGTTGTTCCTCCTATGGGGATGCAAGCTCCTTAGGTCTTTCGGTCCATTCTCTAGCTCCTCCAATGGGGACCTTGTGCTCAGTCCAATTGTTGGCTAAGAGCATTCACCTCTGTATTGGTCAAGCACTGGTAGAGCCTCTCAAGAGACAGCTTTATCAGGCTCCTGTCAGCAAGCACTTGTGTACATCCACAATAGTGTCTGTGTTTGGTGACTATATATGGGATGGATCCCCAGATAGGGCAGTCTCTGAATGGCCTTTCATTCAGTCTCTGCTCCACACTTTGAATTTGTATCTTCTCCCATGGGTATTTTGCTCCCTCATCTAAGGACCAAAGTATCTATACTTTGGTCTTCCTTCTTCTTGAGCTTCATTTGGTCTGTGGATTGTATCTTGGGTATTCCATACTTCTGGGCTAATATCCACTTATCAGTAAATGTATACCATGTGTGTTCTTTTGTGATTGGGTTTCCTCACTCAGGATGATATTTTCAAGTTTCATCCATTTGACTAAGAATTTCATGAATTCATTGTTTTTAATAGCTAAGTTGTATTCCATTGTGTTAATGTACCACATTTTCTGTATCCATTCCTCTGTTGAGAGACATCTGGGTTTTTTCCAGCTTCTGGCTATTATAAATAAGGCTGCTATGAAATCAGCTTCATGGTTCGGACATAGTACTACCAGAGGACCCAGCTATACCACTCCTGGGCATATACCCACACTTAATGAATATGTGTGTCCTATCAACAGTAGTCATTTGAAAAAGTAATATGCATAAATTAAAAAATAATATTTTATTTCATTTTTAGATATGCACAATTACTTTCTAATTGCTGTATGCCTATATCAGGTAATACACAGTAACTCAAACCGGAGAACTGAACTGAATACCACCATCACAATCTCTTGTCTCAGTGATTTCTGTATATTTTGTTGTTGTTCTTTTTCTTTGTTTCTGTTTTGTTTTGTTTGTTTATTACCTGTTTATGACAGCTAAACCCCAAAACTCCACCTCTAAGAAGAAAAAAAGGAAATAGCCAAAGATAAAGGAAAGTGAAGAAATATCTTGGCAAAAGGGCTTGGTAAAGAGATCTTGAGAAGTGGTCAACTTTGGATGAATTTAGATCAGATTATTTGGACAGAGGTTTTGACTACATGGTAAGTCTAGTACAAGAAAATTCAGTGCCGAGCTGCATATAGGGGACTAAGCTAAACACTAGAGCTATTCAATAAGGACATTTTTACCAGTGAGTTAAGACTGTGTATGTATTAAGACTTGGAACTCCATGTCAGTTTTTGAAGATTGGGAGAGCCAGATAAGATACACATTCCAAGAAGGAAAAGTAACATGTGTGTGTGTGGGGGGGGGTGGAAGGGAGGAAACAGAAGGTGATATGCAAAATGCCAGCTGGAACAGAGCATTTGGACAAAAGAAGAGACAAGATCTGGAGTATTGTTATTTAGGTAAAAAGCTCTGGGCTAGGAAGCAGATATGAGACAAGACAACTTCAGGGCCAGTGAGATGGTTCAGAGAGGAAAGTGCTTGCAGTAGGGCTCTGTCCAAAGGAGTTTTTCCCCCCAAGAACTCATACAGAGAACTGATTCCACAAAGTGGTACTCTGACCCCCACATGTGTGTCATGGCACTTGCATATCTCCAGTATTCACATCATACACATAGAATTAACACTAGAAGAACTTTGTAAATTCTCTGTGCCTAATGTATACAGTTGTAGAGCAAGAAACTTTGACATAACCTTGTCTTTTCCCCGGTTGGTTTTAGAGTCAAATGGTTCATTCAGTCCTCTCCTAGACACAGAACAGTACCACAGTACCGGCAATTTAATTACTCCTCCTCTCTCCTGAATCAACTCCCTGCCAGGTTTGCTTGTTCTGTGCTGGTGAAGCCACCTATCATCCAGGAGAAGACAGAGAAGAGCAGAGCATGGGCATGTTCCAGAGACAGATCAGGAAGTGTGTGTGAAAGTTCTCAAGAATGACTTTACCCATAAAACTACCATGCAAAGAAGAGGAAGAAACCACAAAACCACCTAAAGACACTAAATTGTCCAGACTCCCTTCCATGATCTTGAACTGCTAAACACATGTTAAGCCACACACTCAGCATGAAAAGCTGCATGTCTTCTTGCATGCTATGGATTATTGCAGTAGTAAAGAACTCTGGTTTCATCCCCCGTGATAAATAAGACCAGGGATCTCAACTACTGGGCAAGAAATGTCTGCCTTTCTTCTCTTCTCTGTGCTGCTTTCAACACTATAAGAGAGTGATGTTTCTGAAGTGGCAGGGTGGCTTTGCCTCCCTCTTAATTGAAGAGGAGAATAGTCTTAATCCATTCAGGCAGCTGAAACAAAGCATCACAGCCACCTTAGCTCTTCATCTGCACATATTTGTATTTCACAGTCTAGAGACCGGGACGTGCGAAGTCAAGACAAAAGGAGATTCCATAGCAAGAGAGATGTTTCTCATAGATGGGGCCTTTGTATCACACCATCACATAGTATAAAGAACACAAGGGAGATATCTGAAGTATCTTTGGGGAAGATATTGTTTTATTAGTCAGGAGTCTCTAGAGGAAACCAACTCATAGACTGACTATATTTAAATATATTTAATAAAAGGATTTATTAAATAATCTAAAAAAGTATGATGAAATAGTACAACAGCTCTCAAACACAGAAACTGAGAAACTAATAGTTGCTCCATTCTCAAGGATGGGTGTCATAGCAGTCCCCAAATGTTGCCAAAAACCTGCAGGGTTCCTGGAAAATTCCTTAGTGAATTAAGGAGGGCTGAAAATGCTGGTTCAGATATCAACCCAGAAAAAGAATCAATCTATCCTAATTTCAGATGTCCAGCATCCAGAACTGTGAGAATATTTTATTGTTTCTAAGCACTAACTTTATAGTAACTTAGAGCAAGCCAAAAAAACTTAGATAGATATCAAAGTATGTAAACAGGAAAACTATCAGACTGAGTTTCACAAGCCAGCTCAGATGAATTTGTGCATCTTAACTTATGATAATGTGATTTGAGACACAATTAAAATGTCCAGAACAATAGTGTCTCAGTTGAATTTATGGATTTCACTCAGCTAGTGCAGATCACAGTGCACTCAGCATGCGGTAACTCCTCTCAACTGAAGCAGGAATAAGGAGTCAGGAACATACAACATTGATCTTTTTCCAGGTTTTACCTTCCTTTGTCTTGAAATTCCCTGAAGCTTGTACTTTCAAAAACTATCATTATAAGCCTTAACAATTGTCTGTAAGCTACCAGATGTCAATTAAGGATCAGAGAATGGGAAACAGAATGGGGGCATCAATGAGAACAGAGAGGAGGAAAGGACATATAGAAAGAAAACAAAGTGTAATGGCTGTTCTTGGGTTTCAACTTGACTGCATTTGGAATTAACTAAAATCCAAAAAAATAGGGTGGGTATGTCTGTGAGAAATGTTTGCTTAATTTGAGGTAGGAAGATCATTTCTAATGTGCATCTTTGAGATTGAAAGATACATCTTTAATCTACATCTTTGAGGTGGGAAGACCACCCTCTCTAACTTGGGCCACTTGCTTTCTGCTGCAAGCCTATATAAGACATGGAAGAAGGAAACTTTTGTTCTCTGCCTGCTTGCTCTCACCTTTCTAGCAAGTCCATCCCTTCACAGGCATTAATGCCTACTTCTTTGGTATTCCAGCATATACTCATATGCATATGTATACACATACACATATATGCATACACATATATGTACATAAGTATATACACACACATGTATATATCTCTCTGTCTCATACATATATGAGAGACAGAAAGAGACAGAGATTCATTCTATCAGTTCTGTTACTCCTGAGAATTCTAATACAGAAGGCTATCTATCTGATTTACAAGTTTCCTAGCTAAGCTGAAGCCTTGAACAAAACTAAAGTCATATGGTCCTTTTTAGTTCTTGGTCTATACCAACTCCAACTCTACTTTGGCTCAGAGAATTGTCTAATTTTAAGATGCTTCCCAATTCAAAAATTATCTATAGAATAAAGCCTTTGACATCATCCTGGGCTTTTTAAGTCTTTTTAAACAGTTTGATTTGAATGAGATAGAAACAAGTCCCAGATCCTTTTGAAGTTTCAGAAGACAGAGTTTGCTGAACAACCCTTGCTTCCTACTTTCTTGGGGACTGCTTTGGACTAGAGGCAATGCTTCCTCCTGATCTGTTCTGCTGTGTTTCCTTGAGGCATAAATTTCAGGCTTTGATTCTTCAAAAGTGTTAACAAATGTGCTGTTTAATAGGTCACTGCATTTATATTCTTACTTCCATCTGGAATTCTTTGGGCAAGCCAAAAATCCACGGGTAGCCTTAAAGTAGTATGAGTAAACTATGTCTGAAATATAGGCAGACCTATTTGTGCCTTTTCACAATGTTAAGATTTACTAACAATAAATTCACAATATCAATTTAATTCACTTTAATTCAACAAGTTTGCCTGGTTATTGTATTAGTGACTTTTCTTGCTGTTGTAACAAAATACTTAACAAAAGCAAAAGGCTTATTTTGGCTTGTTGTTTGAGGGTACAGTCTGCCATAGTGGCAAAGGCTAAGAACCAGGAACTTGAGACTACTGGTCTCATTTCATCCATAATCAGGAAGCAGAGAGATGGATGCTAGTACTCAGCTCCCTTTTTCATTTTTATTCAGTTTAAGTCTCATGGGATGGTGTGGCCCATATTCAAGGTAAGTCTTCCTCCCACCTCAATCAATCCACTTTAGAAACTTTCTCAAAGATCTGCTCAGAGGTTTGTCTCCTAGGTGATTCTGGGTCTCATTAAGTTGAAAACTATTAATTAGTTGTTATAGCATTTGATAATCACAGGCCCTTTATTTACAGTCTTAATTTCTAATACTAATATCAGATTGTAGTATAAACTTTACATATTAAATATGATCACAGAATGGCTAAAAGGAGTTAGAGTAGCTGTTAGGTTCACAGAGGCCTTACTGAAGATGAGAAGCAGAACCGATAGAGATTTGGTTAGCTATTAACCTAATAAACAAGCCACGGAGATCACCCAGTCACTGGTCAAGGTACAAAGCTTATTCAAGAGACAGAGTTTGTTTAACATGTGAAGTTGGTCCCAGGTTTACAAGAACAAAATGAATAGCAAAATGAGTGAGTTGGAGCAAACCAGGGAATCACACTGAGCTGAAGTCCTGGAGAAAGAATTAGGTGATCATAGGCTGCTGATACCATAATACATTCAACTGAAAGTCTGAGGACCTGAATGTCAGTGGATACCATAGTCTTCCATACAGGTGGTACATTGCATCATTCATTGGTTTAGTATGTGCTGTAAGTTTCCAAGCTTGGTTTCTTTGATACCATTTTGATATTCCTATGTACTATGTATTCCTGATAGGTGGTAATGTTTATCAGTATAAATAAGCTATGTATCAGTTTGTGCTTCATGGTTCATGTTGGACAGATGGCTGCTGTTCATTTGTATAAACAAGATATAGAACAAAATGATGTTGTATAAAATAGAGTTACATGTGCAAGATATAGCCTGTAAACCAGTGTTCTGCTTAATATAATGTAAATAGAGCACAGCTGAATCTGATCTCCAGAGATCAGATTCACTATGTTTTTATCTAGGGCTTCTTAGATTCTGGGAAACACAATTTACCCAGCTTCATTCACAGATGATACTCTTCTGCTAGGCACAGGCTCTGTCACTGTGGTTCTGTTAAGTCCACTATAAGTGGTGGAACTTTAAGAAGAGTAATAATGACCTCCAATGGGTTGGGTACTTTGGGACAAATCAAGCTTCAATACTTGTATTGTGCCTTAAAGCAAAAGAAGATAAAATAGCTACCTTGGAAAGCTTTCTTAATTAGTACAAAAGAAAATCAGTGGAAAAAAAGATTTAAATCCATGCAAATCTCTTAAACTTCAGCCTTCTCTCTCCACAAAGACATCTCTCATTCTGCTTCTTGATCTTTCAGCCCCAGTTGTTTTCAGTCTCTCAGATTTCCTCATCTTCTCCTCTGCTTCTTCAGTCTTCATCCTGGTCCTCAGCTCCACCTCAACTTTAGAGCATGAACTTCTTTTTGCCTCTCCCCAAGCAGTCCTTAATCTAAGCTCAATATTTCAACCACAACTCACTCTCAAACCTGGTGTCAGGCTGAAGTCCACACCATGGCCAAAGATTTCTCAACTACTCAAAAAGATAGAGATGTATTGAATTACTAGGGATGACTAGGGGGCTTAGTTTATTGAGTTTCTTAATTTAAACTATTTAGCACATTTTAAAAGTAAGATCAGGGAACTCCTGAACTTGGTTTGAAATGGGCAGCTAGTCAACATAAGTTTTTATGTAATTCCCATAGAAACAATACCTCTTTCAGATATTATTAAAGCCCCTGAAATGTGAGGTAAATTTGTGATTTATTTTTATTTTATGTGTGTTTTATCTGCACATATGTAATATACTACATACATGCCTGATACTCATGAAGGCCAGAAAGAGTGATGGAGCCCCTGGTACTAGAGTTACACATGTTTGTGAGTTGACATGTAAGTATTGGGAATTGAACTCAAGTCCTCCAAGGGAGCAGCAAGTAGTCTTAACCACTAAGCGGTTTCTCCAGATCCACAATGGGAATCTAAAATAGTCATTTCTGAAGCTTTTCTCTCTTGTATTGACCTGGAAATAATATGTACGTTAATAAGGGAATAAGGAATCTTCCTCTCTAACATTAGCAACTGGTTAAGACCTCCACCAGTCTATGAGCTGTACCTACCCTTCTGTATACCATTCAGAAGCATAATATATGTTGGCAGTTCAAATGTATCCACTTTATCACTTAGCACAGCATTTTGAGGAGACACATGACTCACAGAGAAAACTTCACACAACAAACTTATGGCATTGCTGATTAAAGAACTTAGAAGAGTGCTGGAAAGATGGCTTAGTAGGTAAAGATGCTGATCCAAGCCTGACATCGAAGGATCCATCACTGAAACCCATGTGATGGAAGAAGAGACCTCTTACAAGTTGCCCTCTGACCTCCACATACCTATATACATAATTGAGGACATTCCCTTGGCACACAGGTTCATATCTCTTCTATGTGACCCTTAACTCCAAAAATGCCTTTCTTCTCAATCTTTCTTTTCTCTCCATAACCTATTAAAATGGAAGATTTGACTCAATGACAGGTCACTTCCTCACCTGAAGTAGTTTTTCTTATTCTCCTTGTTGTGATGATCAGGTAGACTATCTTGTGAGGCTTCCCTTGATTATCCTGTATTCTTCTGTCTCTAACTCTCATTTCCCCTTTGCCTCAGAGTCCCTCAGTGATCTGTGCCTTCAGAGACCCAAGTATGAATGTGGAATAATATGGAAAGCTAATGACATCCTACAATACTTCTGCCTATATTTCCCCAGTATTCCCTAAAACCCAAAGTAAGCCAAGGTTGCAGATTTCCTCATTCTTTGTCTCTGTCTTTCAGTACTCCTGGTGTTCTGGCAGAAAATAAAACATTTTACTTGAAGTCATAAATTTAAGGCTCAGAAAATCAAATAGTACAACTATATTTCTCCAGTTTCTTTGCCCCAAAACTTCACACAGCTTCAGAGTATCTCAAAAGTCGTGTCAATCAATCTACTGCTCAAAGAGGACAACATGAGAAATTGACCTTGGATAGAGGATTTCCAAGATGACAGAATGAGACCACATTCCAATTTCATCTCCCTTTCCCCCCCCCCAATCTTATCGTTTTATTCATATCTTCTAAAAACCTTCCCTATCCATATTCCTTTGTTTATCTTTTCTTGCTTCAGGCTTATTTTTAGAAACAGACATGACACAAGCCATCTCCAGGTGATAAGCAGAAAGGCTCACTAGCCTGATCTTATATTCACAGACAGAGGCCTCTACTATGGGACCTTCAAGGGGCCTAGACACCTTTGAGAACCTGAACTAGAGTGCAAGCCAGATAGAGCCTTGGTTTTGGGGCTTGGGCTTTAGTGGGCAGAATCTGTGATCCAGGCCAGTATATGCACAAGAATACTTCAAAAGCTTAGGGTAAACAATGAAGAAGGCAAGTTGATGGAACTTGAGGTTGATATCTTTTAGGATCTCGACCTAAACATTTTTTGGACTTTACAAGAGCCTAAATAGCCTCAGCTCTTATATTCATGTTTTTCAACTTGTTTTTCTGCTTCTTCTTGGCAAAACTTGTAACTAAGATTTCTTGCTACCATTTCTGAGACATCTTCAAAACTGGTCAGTATAATATGGTTCTTGGACTTGGCTGTGTCTACATTGTAATGGATGGTCCCAAAAATGCTTGGAAGGAGAAGGGGATAAAAGCCTTCCTTTTTGTAAGAGTACCTCACCATGTAATCCAGGATAAGCTTGGACTCCCTGTGTAGCACACACAGTCTTAACCTGAAACTCACCATCCTCTTGCTAACTCTCCATCCTCTCGAGTGCTAAGACTACAGGTGCACACTTATACTTAACATTAGTTTGTAACTTCTGAGTCTGCACATCCCCATGGCATAGCCCTCTTGTGTCAGTCACACCAGCACTTCCTACCTTTGTTCTGCTACTTATACTTTACATCTCTATTTTTTCCCATTTCTTTCCTTTTTCTTCCTCAATATCCACATTAATTTTTTTCTGGCTTAGACTTATGAGGGTAATGTCACCTACAATTGTTGACTTTGTCTAGTAGTTCCCCCCCTTTTCCCATTCATTTTTTTCTACCCTTGTTTTTTATTCATTTGTTTCTTTGTTTTTATTTTCTTTTTTGTTTGTTTGGTTGGATGGTTGGTTGGTTGGTTGGATGGCTGGTTGGTTGGATTTTTGTTGTTATTTGGGAATTTTGTGTGTTTTTGTGTGTTGTTTTGTTTTGGAGTTGGGACTCTGCTATGCATTTCAGTCTGCCTTGCAGGAGCAATGGTCTTGTTTCAGCCTCCTCAGTGCTGGGATTATATGTCTGCCCTGCCAAGCCTGACATATCCTTCCTACCACTCCACCCCTTTTGACTTCAAGTCTCACTCTGTACACTTGGCTAGATCTTATTATGTAGACCAAGCTGACATCAAAAATAGCATAGCAATCCATGTGTCTCTACCACTTGAGTGCTGAGATCAACCCCAGCCACCTCTTCTAAACAAATAACTCTTCCCTACTCATATCTACTATGACTATCCCAATCTGTACCAAGGTCCCACCCAAAACATATCACATATTAGCACATTGTACCAATAGCCTAGGTGTGGTGCAGTAGTCTGTTCAGGCAACCTAGGCCCAGTTGAGTAATAGGCCTAGAACACTGAAGCCCCAGTTGGCAAGTTCTGCCTGCAAGGGGTGGAAGGAGTTCTGCTATAACTCCTGGGTCCTTGGCTCCTGTTGCAGTCATTACCTGTCTTAGTCAGAGTTTCTATTCCTGCACAAACATCATGACCAAGAAGCAAGTTGGGGAGGAAAGGGTTTATTTGGCTTACTTCCACACTGCTGTTTATCACCAAGGAAGTCAGGACTGGAACTCAAGCAAGTCAGGAAGCAGGAGCTGATGCAGAGGCCATGGAGAGATGTTTCTTGCTGGCTTGCTTCCCCTGGCTTGCTCAGCCTGCTCTCTTATAGAACCCAAGACTTCCAGCCCAGGGATGACACCACCCACAAGGCGCCCTACCCTCTTGATCACTAATTGAGAAAATGCCCCACAGCTGGCTCTCATGGAGGCACTTCCCCAACTGAAACTCCCTTCTCTGTGATAACTCCAGCCTGTGTCAAGTTGACACACAAAACTAGCCAGTACACCACCTCTCACAGCTGCCCCCACAGGAGATGTGTGCTCTGTCAGGTAGACAATGCCCCAAGTTCCCAGCATTCTAGATGGACCCTACCCCAGTCATCTGACCATAGCAAGGGATGGCCTGTCCCACAGACAGATAGCCATGCCTTGCACAATATAAGGGGTGGTTCTCCCCCTCCCCTCTCTCTTGCCTTCTTGCCTTCTTCTCTCACTCTTGTTCTTTGTTCTCTCTCTTGCTTTCCTCCTCTCATTTCTCTCACTCTCTCTTTCTCTTCTCCTCTCCTTCCTCTCCTTTCTTTCTCTCTACATGACCAGCCTACTTTCTCTTTCCTATAGTAAAATATCTCACTTATGTATTGCCTCCTTTTAATTCACTAATGCACCATGCAGCCACAGGCATCAGCTGCAGAGAGATTCAGGTATAAGTGGCAGAGAGCCCCAGGCCTCAACAGAGAGACACAGGCCCACACCTAGGACATTCTCAAAAGAAATATTTGTTTCCAATGTTTCATTCATTGATGAGATCTGTTGTAATGAAACCTATCAGAAGTTTAAGTAGTAAATGTCACCAGGCCAGGTTCAGAGAGGAGGCACTACACTGATAAAATGTGACCTTTTTTTTTTTACCTCAAACCTTGTTAGGTACTCCCTTTCATAAATGTGTATCCTCTGATTTGGAATTTAATGCAGGTCTTTAGGTCAGGAGTCAAACATTTTACAAAGCAAAGCTATCAACCACCTAAGCAAATATACATTCTCAGCAAGTGATAAGATGGAGGTGGCAAACAATCTTAGGTTGAATTCTATATGCCAGTTTCCTGAAGAAATAATCCTGAGGGTTTCTGAAAAAAACTTTTATGCAATGCTCATTTTTTCAAGATGTCATTTGTCACCTGTACTACCAACAGCATCTCCAAAAATACCCAAACATTTTATTGAGAAGTGCTGGGAATCAATTGTCTATCCTGGCCATGTAGATGTGTTCTTGCATTCATCTGTGATCATTAATGGAGTACATCCCTTCAAAGCTGTTAAATATACTTTTATTGAATCAATACAACTGTGAGGGCAAGTAATAAGTTTGCTTAGTGAATAATATTTCCATGACATTTGGAATTACGTGACTGTGATGGTTTGTATTGCTTGGCACAGAAATGGCACTATTAAAAAATGTGGCCTTGTTGGAGTAGGTGTGGCCTTGTTGGAGTGGGTGTGTCACTGTGGGTATGGGCTTCAAGACCCTCATCCTAACTGCTTGGAAGCAGTATTCTGCTAGCAGCCTTCAGATAAAGATATAGAACTCTCATCTCCTCCTGTACCATGCCTCCCTGGATGCTGCCATGTTCCCACCATGATGATAGTCAACTGAACCTCTAAACCTCTCTGAACCTGTAAAACAGCCTCAAATAAAAGCTGTCCTCATAAGAATTGTCTTGTACATGGTGTCTCTTCACAGCTGTACAAACCTAAGACAATGACATTTTTGAGTAGTTGGAAAGGATCCCTTTCCATAGATATTCCAATACAGTTATAGTTGTTAGGAAAGTCCTGTTCTAAAGGTCAGTTCTTTTCCCTCTGATAGGAATACCCTGTAAGTTCTATCATGTCTAACCAAGACTAGAGTCATTGTTCTGTCTTCATAGATGACCCAATCTATGATTAATGACAGAAGACCAAAAACTCCACAAACCTCCGATCTCCTGAGGGAGCTCTTTCAACTAAGATTTTGAATCTTATACATCTTGTAATTTTATTTTATCTCCTAACAGAGTTGCTCAAGTTTTTTTTATGAGACAAGAGGAAGAGCAATAAAAGAATAAAAGATATCTATGTATAATGAATCTCTTTATATATATATGTGTGTGTGTGCAGGTATGTATGATCTGTCATCACTTCCTCTACCTGTGATGGGGCTTAGGGCATTGCCCTTATGTGACTTATGGCCACAGAATTATGGAGAGCTGTGGCCTCATGTCAGGAGTCTGGTTTCTAGGAGCATGGCAAAATGCCTACTGTGCCTTGCAGGATCACCTGTTGGGTCACCAGGGTTTTAAACCTAGCCCAACCAGAAACCAGGCTGTCTTAAATGGTCCCACATAAGTCAAATAAACCCTTTCCTTCCCATCTTGATTTTGTTCAGAGTGTTTCATAATAGCATAAGTAACCCAAACTAGGAAACTTCCCATGCCTCTTTTTGTGATCACTTGTGCACAAACTCATTTTAGAAGTTCATAGAATAACTATCTTTGTAAGCCTTGATAATTGTCTGTTAGTTGTGTAATGTCAGTCAAGGCTCAAAGGAGCTCCTGGGAGAGAGAAGAAAAGTACAAGGAAGATAAAATCAGGGGTTAGAGAGGTGGATCAGAGTTTTAAAGCACTGAATGTTCTTGCAAAGGACCCAAGTTTGGTTCCTGCAACCAACATAGTAGCCCACAAACATCTGCAACTCCAATTCCAGGGGAATCCAATAACCTTTTCTAGCCTCCATATATCTGAATCCATGTGGTACACAGACATACACTGAGACACACACACACACACACACACACGTACTCATAAAATAAAATAAATGAATACATCTTTTTAAAAATTTAATAAAAAAATAAAGCCAAAGCAAGAAAACCTTGAGCACCCTCTTCTCTCATTTTATAATAAGAAATGATGACCAGCACATCAAGGAGTATTTTGCATATTGTAATTCCCTGTCAATGGCCTCCCCAAATATAGCAAGAAAATAAAATGCTGTGGTCTTTCCCCCTCAAAAGGCCTCTGGCTACTGAAGTAGTAAGGTGAAACAAACGTCTAAAGGATAGGATTTCTATTATTGAAATTTAGTCAGGGAAAGGGAAACTATAAATCATTATGACAATTTTCTCAAACAATACATTCCTAATCTCTGCCCAGACACACCCCTACCCACTGGTCACTCCTTAACAAGGAATCCATGCACAAAAATATGCCAGCAACCAATTTCAGAGCTGAGATATACCTGGATCTTGCTCCAAAGTATGCTGGTGAGATGATTTGATCTCTTCCAGAGGCTTCAAACATAAGCTATTCACATGTTTTCATGTCCTGCCCAGCAGCATGGGAGTACTCAGTTACTTGCAAGTGTTAGGCTTTGGGCCAGCCTCAGTGAATATGAAAGTGAATAACACCAAGCAATGTTTAAAAAGCTGATGAACTTAGTTTAACTTCAGCATTTACTTAATCAGCTAAGTCAAATATTTTTACTATCTGAATATCTGGCGATTAACTTCAGAGACTTGATATTCTAAGTATGGATGCAAGAACTGAAAGGTCAGTTGGAAAGATGAATCCTGAAGGCCTAACATCCTGACTGATTAATGACTTCAATCAAAATTCCATGTCTTCTTATAGGAACCACTGACATATGCCTACCCACATAACCTGTTATATTTATTCTTGTTCTGATTACAATGCTAGAAAATTTATCTCTTTTCATATTTAATTTTGAAATATATCAGGTCAAACAGAGCACAGAGAAATGAAAGATCAAAAGAAAAAGTTCTTTAGAACAGTTATATGGGGTGAGTTCACTGGTCCAGCTCACCCAGCTTGATTTTGAAGCTATCATGATCATCTTCCATGAGGTATACCTCAAAGACTAGGCAACATCTGGCAAGAACCTTGCCTTATGCCAGGAATGGGGTTTGTGAAAATAAGTTTTGCCAGAGCACTTCCTATTGAAGTGACTTATTCAGGAAAGGCTAGGTGGGGGAGCAGATGCTAGCTGGAGCATATGATCTATAATCCAAGCAAGAAACCAGATTCACTCTGATCCTACGCAAAAGCTCTGAAGCACAGACTGATCAGTGATTGTTCAGGGTTTACAGTATGGATGGTAGGGTATAAAGATTGCAGACATTTTTCTCAGCATAACTGGGCAGCTAGAAAAAAAGAAGCTTGTTAGTTTTCAGCCATTCGTGCAGCTGGAATATGCAAAGACAAGGGAAAGGAATCCAAATTAGGCATCAACAACAACTGACACGTACCTCATCACCTAAGATCTTTTCTTCTGAAAATCATTCATGGGCAAACTTTTCTATATAAAGAGCCAGACAGTAAATAGCTTCAGTTTTTATATGCCAAATGGTCTCCATTACAACCATTCAATCCTTGTTATAACACAAAAGCAACAATGAACAATTTATTATAAGTTCAAAAGGCTTTGTCCTAATAAAATTATAAGAGCAGGCAGATTGTACCTTTCCTCTTTAAATAGAGGGCCAAGGATATGCACATCTAAAGAGTCCCAACAAAATGTATTTCACCCACCACTGACCTATCATTATCTGGGCTTCAGTCTCATCCTGTAAATTGTTCTGAGAAGTTGTTAAAACTGTAAGAAATATCTTTCCACTCAGTCCATGGCTTTGCCCTCTCTAGCTTGAGATTTCTGGGGAAATTACCATTTCTTTTGGTTTTATAGTTTCAATAGTCTGATAGTCAGATTGAGGGATATGTGGCTCTTTAGAATATCTTCATTTGTGTCAGGCCCGTTACATGGCCACATTAGAGAACCATTTACGTGGCTTCTTGGGGTATAGACTGTTAGTCCAAGTTCAGTATCACCTTCAATTTTTTCTGCACTATAATCAGAGAAATAATGTCTGACACAGAACACATGGCAAGGGGTTCCCAGACCTTGACTCTGGGGGATCAATGTGAACTAGAGTCTTCTTAGATTATGTCTAATTTGGTAACCTTGAGGTACTAACTTCTGTAATTTCAGTCTCACCTTCTTCTTCTTACCTACCTGGAACTTCAGCATGCAACTTACAATTTTGAACACATAGTGCACTATTAGAGTAGCACTAAAGACTTATTAAGGGAAATGCTTTCTGTCTAAGAGAATGGAATCTGTGCTCTGCATGGACACCTAATACTACAGTTGGACCAAGCCAATAACTTTGCTAAGGTGTTATGGGGAGTTCAACAGAGATAATCACTCAGGCACCATGTACAGCCAATTGAAAGTCTTTATTCCAGCTGACTGGAACTACACCCATGTGTTCAGGGATCTAGGGTTTTTAAAAGCAGGAGCCATATCCTGGCATCATGTCCGCACCTGCAAAGGGACCTCACTGCATTCTGAAGTAAGCAATTTTAATAGAAGTTACAGTAAATAGTTAATTGGAGGTGGTTCCTGGAATATAGTTGGGTAGTTTTCCATGGGATTTTCCATCAAAGAGATCAGATTCTAGTTTAACCTGGAATGGCCTCAGCAAAAATACAAGATGGGGGAATCTCTGCATTGTCTTGTCTACTGACAAAGGTACCACCCCTAGGAAGGTAGGTTTATTTTAAGCCAAACTATAGAGACAGGTAGAATAATTATTCCCTTCATAAAATAACTATAATTTTCATTCCTCAAATTTCTGTGCCCAGAAGAGTCCCTACAAGCTTAGCAGTAATGAAGTTCATCTGGATCTGCCTAGCTTTCCAAGTCCAGAAAAATAAGACATTCCTTTTTCTTTATTTTTTTTCCTGTCTGTTTCAGATTCTGGCCAGGACCTAAGTATGCTTTTTATAATATATTGTGCTTTCTTGATCAATACCACCCTCCCTTCTATGTGGCTGCCTGCTGCTCTATGGTGGACCTCCATACCTGTAATTCAACCAGAATGACTTTTTCTTCTTTCCTCCATCCTCCTTTCCCAGACACCTGCTGAGATTTACAGCTTCTGCCATGAAGGTTTTTCCTTCAAGCTCCAGTAAAATTGTCATTAGAGTGGCATGGTGATACATGCCTTTAAACCCAGTACTGGACAGTCAGCAGCAAATGGAGCTCTATGAGGTTGAGGCTAGCCTGGTCACATAGCAAAATCTAAACCATCCAGGGTTATGTAGTAAACAAAAGTTGTAATCTAGCTTATATTTGAGTCCATTCTTAAATTACTTTTAAATTAATTTACTAATGAGACTAGGAACTCAAGAGGGGAACCCAATTTCCCTGGTATCATCTAGTGACTTCAAATGGATCCTCCAAAATTCTAGTAACAGGGGTGGCTGAAGACCTCTCTCTCTCTCTCTCTCTCTCTCTCTCTCTCTCTCTCTCTCTCTCCCTCCCTCCCTCCCTCCCTTTCTCTCTGATTAGTTTATTTGTTGGGTCTAGGAATTAAATTGGCACAAAACAGATCATGAGCAGAAAAGCATAAGTTTTAGTTTACATGAACATAGTAATACGCACAAGACAGTTAAGTACCAAATAAATGGTCAAGGCAAAAAGTTCTTATATCTTTTATGCAAAGAACAATGAATTTGTTAAGAGACTAGTTCTAATATGGAGCAGCAAATTCTAGAGGCATATAAAACTATTATATGATAAGAGTTTATTTACACCGGGTGGTGGTGGTGCACGCCTTGAATCCCAGCACTTGAGAGGCAGAGGCAGGCAGATTTCTGAGTTCGAGGCCAGCCTAGCCTACAGAGTGAGTTTCAAGACAGCCAGGGCTATATAGAGAAACCCTGTCTCGAAAAAAAAAAAGAATGTATTTACACAAACTCATTACAGCAGCAATAATTCTTCATAACAGATAAGGGGCTATCTATTTAACTTAGTACACAAAATACTTCTTTTTCACAGGAATTTTTATTGTTTCTATGTATAAAAATAGGGGGGCATTAGTTCAAACCACCTTTTCAGCATCTGTAGCTTTCCAGGTACCTTGAAATGAAAGAAAAATCAATGTGAAAGAGGCATATTTGGACATAGTACATACTCAACTCTTACATGCTACATGTCTGGTAATGTGTTAGGTACTAAATGATAGAACAAAGAAATCAAACTATCTTTACCTTCAGATAAATTCCTGAAAGTTAACTTTGAAAAACCCAGAAGAGCCAGCCCTAAACTTTGATCCTATAATTATGAGAAGCAAAGGATAAAATGTCTTACAGCCAAAATGTGTGACATTGTTACAAATAGGGTCTTAGCATGTAGTTATGGTGGGTAAACAAGGCAATGTCTGTAGTCTTTGTTGTTTACAGACCTCCTTATCCAGTAACTCAATGGGAAATATCTCATTCCTTGTATGAAAATTTTCATTTAATAACCCATGACTTCTGGAAGTAACATTGTACACACATACAAGGTAATCTCATTCAAATTCCTTTTTTTAAATTTTATTTTAAAAATAAGTTTACTAACTAATGGGTTTTCATAAGGATTTTTCATAGGTCCTTTGTACACAGAACAGATCTAATTCTAACTTTTGGTCACATAATTCACAATTGCCACAAATAATATAAAACATCTTGAAGTGTCTCTAAGCAATCCAGTGAAAGACTTGTTTGATAAAAACTTCAAGACAGAAGTACGATTAACATAGTAAAAACTGGTCATCCTACCAAAAGTGACCTACATATTTGATAAATACACACACACACACACACACACACACACACACACACATACACACACACCAAAACAAATAAACAAAAAACCAGGATAGCTAAAACAATCATGAGTAATAATAGACCTTTTGGAGGTCTCACAGTCCCTGATTAGCTTTATAGTAAGCTATAGAAATAAAGTGACCTAAAAACCACATGATCGGGTGGTGGTGGCACACACCTTTAATTCCAGCAGTTGGGAGGCAGAGGCAGGCAGATTTCTGAGTTCAAGGCCAGCCTGGAGTTCCAGGACAGCCCTGGCTACACAGAGAAACCTTGTCTCGAAAAACCAAAATAAATAAATAAATAAGTAAATAAAAAATAAACCACATGGCATCAGGGTAAAAACAGACAAGCTGATCACCGGAATCAAATAAGAAACTCAGATAAACCATAAACTTAAGGTCATCTGATTTTTTTTTTTTTAGATTTTTTACTAAGATGCCAGAAATACAGGAAAAATATAGCATTTTCAAATGGTGCCCATCAAACTGGATGAGTTCTTATAGAAGAATGCAAATGGATCTATACCTGTCATGCTGAACAAAACTCCACTCCAAATGGATCAAAGACCTCAAAATAAAACCAGATACACTAAAGGTGACAGAAGAGAAAAGTAGGGAATCATCTTGAACTTATTGGCACAGGAGAAGACTCTGAACAGAAAATTTTTATTTCAGGCACTAAGATCAACACTTACTCAATGCAACCTCAGGAAACTGAGAAGCTTCTGTGCTACAAAAGGACACTCTCATTCAGACAAAGCAGCGCCTGTAGAATGGAAAGAGATGTGTTGTCCCAATTCCACGTGTGATAAAGGGATAATATCCAAAATATATACAGAATTAAAAAAACTAGATATTAAGAAAAGAAATGAACCAATTAAAAATAGCTTATCAATCTAAGCAGTATTCTCAATCCAGTAAACTCAAATGGCTGAGAAACACAGAAAGTTTCAACATTCTTAGCCTTCAGGGGAATACAAATCAAAACTATTTTGAGATTCTATTTTAAACCTGTCAAGATGGTTAAGAGCAATAAAGGAAGTAACAGCTCATGATGGTAAGGATGTGGAGCAAAAGGAACACTCCTCCATTGCTAGTGGGAGTGCAAACTGATACTACTACTATGGAAATCACTGTGGTGATTCCTCAGAAAGCTCTACAAAGATCTACTTCAAGATCCAACTCTTGGACATACACCCAAAGGACATTTCATCCTACCACAATGACACTTGCTCAACTATGTTCATTGCTGCTCTATTCATAATAGCCAGAAATTAGAAACAATATAGATGTGCCTCAATAGATAAATGGATAAAGAAATCTGGCAATTTATACAGTAGAATATTAGTCCTGAAACATAGAAAATGTACTTTAAGCTTTTCCAAATGACCCAAAGAAGGGCAGAATACTTAACAAAGATGATGAAACACAAAGTGAAGATGTCACTTTCAAGGCTGAAATGATGGTGATCGCTTTCTGGAAGAAAGATAGTCAGAATGTTAAGGCTTGCATTTAATTTTCAAACTAGGTTAGCCTGTAGTAGGTAGCAGGTTACTTTTGAAAAAAATCAATGAAGGGGCTTGTTTGACTCTAAAACTTCAATACAGATATAAGTCAAGCCAGAAACTCAGAAAATACATCAAGCACAACTACAGGTTTTAGTAACGTATCTCTCAATAACAACCTTAAATGTAAGTGGTTTCTATTCACAGAAAAGGTATACAAACTCCCTTATTTGATTTAAAAAAAGAAAAAAACTTGATTCAACTATTTGTCCCAAGAAATACACCTCACTGATAAAAATATTCACAGATTAGAAGCTAAATTATGCAGAGCTATCAAGCTGGTCTAGCTGTTCTAATAACTGATAAAGTAGGTTTCAAATGAAAATTAGACTAGATAAAAAAGAGCACTACACATTAATAAGAAGAACAATTCATTGGGATATAATAATTTTAAAAATATATGAACCCAATGTTAGAGCTTCTGATTTCATTTTATAAAAAACAAAGTAATGGACATAGATAATCAGATAGGTTCTGATATAATAGTAGTTGGTGACTTTAACATTCCACTCTCATTATAAATAGGTCCTTAAATCTGAAAATCAACAAAGAAACCTCAGAGCAAAACTATACAATAGATCACATGAACTTAATAGATATGTATAGAATATTCCAACCAAATACAGAATATACATTCTTTTACATGAAACCTTCTCTAGAATACCCTATATTATTAACAAAATATCAAATTTTAACAAATACAAAAATATAAGTTATATTCTATAATATATTATATATCATATCATAGTGCAATAAAACTTAAAGTCAATAGCAAGAAAAACTACAAAAACTACATGAACTACACATGGAGAGTGACTAATACACCCTCAAATGATCAGTGGGCCATTGAAGGAGAGAACTAAAACTTTTTTAGACTCAAATGAAAATGAAAGCACAACTTACCACAACATTTGAGATACAGATAAAACAACTCTAACAGGAAAGTTTTCAGCTATGAGTACTTTCATTTAAAAAAACAACAGAACTTACATTCAAATAACCTAAAATGTATGCTTGATATAATAATCCAAATGAAAAACAATAGATTGCAAGGAATAGTAGCAATTTAAAATCAAATAGAGACTAAATAATAGTACATACAATGAACACATATTATTTTTGTGGGAGGGACTGATAAACTCTGAGTAAAATAACCAAAAGAAAGAGAAGATCCACTCTGATGAAGTGAGTGATGAACAAGGTAGAGGTGATGCTGAGTCAATGGAATCGAGAGAATTAAGATGGAATATTTTGAAAACTTGTATTCTGAAATAGTGGAAAATTTGGAAGTGATAGAAAAAATTTTAAATACATAAGCCCTATCAAAATTAATCATTGTGATACATATTCCTTAAACAGAATCATGACAATCAAGAAGATAAAGCCATGATAAAAAGTCTGTCAGACCTTACTTCCTCCTTTGGCCTCTGCATAGACATGTAGACATATACAGGCATACATAACAACACATATACTATAAACACACACACACACACACACACACACACACACACACATTCACACACACACACAAACACACACTTTCCTTTTGACCAGTGAAAAGTTTAGGACCAAACAGAACCACATCTACAGTGTACAAAATCTTTGAAGAGTTAACATCAATATTTATCAAACTGTTTCATGAACTAGAAAAGGAAGAAGCATTACCAAACTCATTCTATGAAGTAGAGTTACCTTCATAAAAAGAAACTGGATAAATGGTAAAAGGAAAACTATAAATTAATTTCCCTGGTAAACATAGAGGCAAAAATTCATATTACAATTCTGGAAAATGGAATTCAAGACTGCATTAAGAAAATTATACATGTTGATCAAGTTGGTTTTATTCGAAGGAAGCAAGTTTGGTTCAACACATACAAATCAATTGATTGTAACAGCATTTATAGTTAACCCCAAAACACATAATCATCTCAACTGATGGAGAAAGGTCATTAAACAAGTTCAACATCCTTTCATAATAAAAGCATTAAAGAAATGAAGAATGGAAGGAATATATCTGACATATATATGTGACAAACCTATAGCCAACATTATATTAAATTGGTGAAATGGAAAGCATTTTCTTCTAAAATCTGGAATGGTGGTAAAATGAGTCAAGAAAAAGAAATAAAAGATATATAAATAGAAACAAAAGAAGCTGAATATCATAATTGTCAGATATTATGCCTTGTACTAGAAAGACTCTAATGACCTTAACTAGAAAACTATTAGAATGGATATATGCTTTCAACAAAATAGCAGGTCACAAAATCAACAAAAATCAATAGCATTTTTAGTATATCAATACTGAACTTGATGAGAAAAAAATAAGGAAAGCAGGGAAATCCTACCTATAAAAAGTTCAAACATAAATAATTTAACTAGGAATAGGCCTAACCAAGAGAATAAAAGACTTCTACAATGAAGAACTTAAGATCCTGAAAAAAGAAATTCAAAAATACATTAGATGATGCAAAGACCTCCCATATTCATTAATGGGCAGAATTAATACTATAAAAGTGGCTATGTTACTAAAAGTGATTTACAGGTTCAGTGCAATCTCCATTCAAGTCTCAATGACATTCTTCACAGAACTAGGAAAAAACAATCCTAAAACTTATATGGAAGCACAAAAGTTTCCACATAACCAAGGCAATCTATAGCAAGAGTTACAAAGCTAGAAGTATCACAACACCAAATTCAAATTATGTTAGACAGTCATAGTAACAAAACTATCATGGTTCTGGCACAAACAGATGTGTAGACCAATGGGATAAAATAAATAACCAAGAAATAAGCACACACAAAAACAGGCATCTAATTTTTGACAAAATTATGTTTTCTTTTTCCCTTGCTATGAACAAATATTTTCCTGTTTTGTTTTTTCTAGTTGACACAACTTAAAATAATTTGGGAAGAAAGGGGTTTTTTTTCCACTTATAGTTCAAGAGTACAGTCCGTTGTGAGAAAGAGAAGCAAAGGCAACAGTATCTTGAAGGTCACATCTCATTCATAATCAGGAAGCAGAGAGTAACAGATGCATGCTAGTGTTCAGCTCACTTTATATAACCCAGTGTTCCCACCAGGGAATGGGCCTGCCTACACTTAAGACTGGCCTTCACGCATCAATCATACTAATTGTGACAAAAACCTCCCAGGTATGTCTAGAGGCTAAATAATCTCTCAATGGCAGCATGTTTCCTAGGTTATTACAGATCTTGTCAAGTTTACTATTAAGACTAACAACCACATTATTAGAAACATACCTGGAGTTCTGTGTTTCCATATATAGAATGATCCCAAATTTTAATCCTGCACTAAAATTAAATCAAAATGGATCAAAAACTTTAAAGTAAAATCTGTAAGTTTGAAATTGCTAGAGGAAAACATGGGACAAATATTGCAAGATAAAAGCATAAGCAAAGACTTTGGAAACAACCACCAGAATAATGAGACAGTCCACAGAATGCGACAAATGTCTTTGTTAACTGCACATCAGCCAAGGGATCAATATCTAGAATATGCAAATAATTGCAAAACTTAAATACCAGAAAAATCAAGGTGTTGGGGAGATGTCTCAGTCAGTAAAATACTTGCAGCACAAATGTGAAGATGCAAATTTGGATCATCTACATAAGCCTGGGTACTGTGACACAAATCTGTAATTACAGAACTACAAAGGTGGACAGGCAGATTTCTGGAGCTTATTGATGAGCAAGATTCCTGTCTCAAAAGATAAGGTGGAGTGTGATAACAGAAGACACTGAATATCAGCATCTGGCCTCCACACACATGTACACAAACATTTACCTCCAATGCATGTGTGCCAAGCCATATAAACGTGTATCTCTCTC
>JADRCD010076488.1:11216-25035 GCA_019843815.1 Montemys delectorum | reverse complement strand
TGTGTGTGTGTGTGTGTGTGTGTGTGTGTGTGTGTGTGCACTTCAAAGGCCAGAAGAGGGTATTGACCACCTGGAGCTGCAATTACAGGTGGTCATGTGCCACTTGACAGACATGGTTGCTTAAAACTGAAATCTGGTCCTTTGTAAGAGGGGCAAACATTGTTAACCACTGAGCCATCTTTCTACCCCCCACCCCCAGTGGTGTACACTTTGATTGTTTTGTATTGCATTTAAGAAAATGACAGACTTCTTGAATGAAATTACACATCCATGGATTTGACTGCTGAAGAACATGAGATAAGAAATATGTAACAAAAGTGCATGGATGCAATACTTTCGGGAAGACGTGTGGTTCTGTTTCTCTTTCTGTTGCTATGACAAAAACTGTGACCTAAATCAGTGTACGGAGAGAAAGTGTTTATTTCAGTTTATAGCTTTACAATCTGTCATTGAGGGGTCAGGGCAAGAACTTAAACAGAAACTCGAAGCAGAAACTACTAAGGAATGCTGTTTGGTGCACAGACACACACTTAGCTAGCTTTCTTGTAAAGGCCAGGACCTTTTACCATAGAATGGTGCTGTCCACAGTAGACTGGGCCCTTCTACATCAATTAACAATTAACATGGTCCCCCATAGACATCCTCACCAGCCAATCTATCTGGGCCATCATTGAATTGAGATTCTCTCCTTAGGTGACCCTAAACGGTGTCACGTTAACAATAACACTAAACAGGACAACATCTATTTGGGTAATGGTGTGGTAAAGGATTAAGAAGTAGATACAGCTTCGAAGAAAATATGCTCAAAAAGATGAAATCTAAAGGAGCGTGGTGGTGAAGAAAGTTATGTACAGCCAATGAGATCACTATGAGTGATAGACCATTTCAGAGAAAGCAGTTTCAGAGAAGGGAAGTTGATCAGTGAAAAGAAATGAAAAGTAGGGAAGGGAAAGAAACTTAGAACATTGTGTATTGGGTTTCCCATTGCTAAGACAAATCCCCGAGGAAAGCAACTTGAGGAGGAAAGGGTTTCTTTTCGCTCAGATGGAGGGTACAGTCTATCACAGTTGGAAGGCATGACTGCAGAAGCTCTAGAAAGCTGTTCATGTTACATCCCCAGTTAGGAACTAGGAAGAGGTGAAAGCTGGTGACTATCTCACTCTCTTTTCTTTATAGTCAGAACAGAAGCCCAGCCAGTGGAAAGATATCACCTACGTTTAGGGTGGGTCTTCCCAGTTCAATTAACCTAGTCTAAAGCTTCCTCACAGACATGCCTACATATTTGTTTCCTAGATGATTCTAGATTCTGCCAAGTTGACAGTTAAATCATACAACTCCTAAGTAAGAATGAGGGCTTAAGGTAGATTTAGCTGAATTTGGAGAGGAAATGGTAAGTGGTTAGGATGGTCTTGTGTCATTTACTCTTCTTCAGGAATCTGCCCAAGGCTGGGTTCTAAGAAAGCTATAGTTGGTATTGCCTACCTGATAAAATGAGAGTACAAGGCAGAAGTTATTGTTCAGTGTCATGAAAGGTTATGACAGCACTTATCAGGTAATGTTTATTGTTTGTCCTGTGCTGTTAGACAATCATGTTTAATGAGTGCCACCAGTATTTGATCTGTTTCCTTTATTTCTCCTCTTCTATGAGTGAGTAAGCATAAATCAACCCTATGACTGTATTTCTTTTCCTTAGGTTCTAACCTAATTTTCCTTGGGATTCCCACTATTTCATGGGAGATCTTAATGTAATAACGTAACTGCAGTCCTGGATACTCTGGAGCTAGAGGGGGAAAGGATCAATTTGAGATGTGACTGAGCAACAGAGTGACACCACAGCTTAAAGCAGCCCCTCAAATCAGTATTAACTCACACACAGACTTCATTGTTCACACTCAAAGCCTGGTGTAGGAATCCATACTTGAGATGATTCATGGCCTAGAGTAAAGAGAGACAAAGTGTGGAACTCACTCAGAATGTAAGGGCAGAAAAATAAGGTTGAAGGTAGCAATGTGTTACTGGAAGATCAAGCGATTAAGGTAAACCTGAATGTGGTAGCTCACACTTATAATTCCAACAGTTGGGAAACAGAGGCAGGGTGATTGTTGCAAGTTCTAGGTCAGCTGGGTTTAGATAGTGAATTCTAGGCCAGCCAGGGCTATAGTGAGACAATACCTCAAAAAATGAGGAATGGGGAGAGAATGAGAATTGAGAATGAGATTGTGGTCAGAGGAGTGAGATTGTGATCAAGAAAGTTGAACAAAGGGGGTATTAGGAAAAGTTTCAAGTTCATGCTAACCACTTACCATTTCCTCTCCAAATTCAGCAGTGAAAGTGTGGGTTCCTACTCAGCTTGGAAGCATGGTGCATGGAGATCCCTGAAAAGGTTAGAGTATATACAGCTCCTGCTGGAATAGAGTCAGGATTGAGCAAGTCAATAAGCAGGGTGCTGAGACCATTGGGGTAATAATAGAGATTCACAGATGCTGAAGAAGGTAGGTGAGGGCTCTAAAATGATAAGAATGCCTGAAGAAAGAGAGAACAGGTGAAGCAAATCCAGTGTTGCTCAAAAATCTCCACCAGGGCGGAGGGCACTTCCAGGTTCCAAGAAGGCAAACCTAATAGGAAAAACCAGTGTTCAGTTGTTCTCAAACAGAAGAGGATATGTTTTTGGTGGTTTTATTTATTACATGTCAGGGATTTAGGGCAATCTCCATCAGAATCTCTTTGTACATGAGATCTGAATACAGCTAAGGGATTGTTGGAAGTGAAAATGACATCACAGAGCATGAAAACATACTGCACATCTTTGAGAAGTCAATGAATTCTGAAAACAAATGAGCTTTAGTATCTGTTATTTCCTACTTCAGGGTTTTTCCTTCCTTCTGAAGTAATGCATGACAGATTAAATCATGTATTTTAGCCGTGAGCCTCAGAACTCTGGATGCTTAGAAGTAATAATTATTTAGGTTGTCAACACCTAAGAGGCAGCATACCTTTTATAGAACTCAAATTAAAGTACATAGCAGACTGTGGTACTGATGATTTGTAGAACCAAGAATGTTCTCGCAGAACTGAATACAGGGATGGGTGTGCTACATGCTAGCACCTAAGTTAGGATAAGAAATAACTTGCCTATTTAAAATTGATAGGGTATGTTGCAAGATTTGTTTTCTGAAAGAAAAGACTAAATTCAAAGGTACTTTTTCTTGAACTGTGTAAACCTACCTTATTTAATAAAGGGGAATCGGGGAGCTTTTAAAACAATGGTCCCAGATGTTTAAATAACTGTGATGTGTGTTCTTGTATTTTGAACTTTTGAGATGTGGTAAGGATGAGATTGGCTGAGTTATATTTTAGATGAAGATAGTATTCTTTAAATACACAGTTCCAATGCTTTTCTTTCAAGTGAAGTATGATAGAAGTCATACCAAGTTATTTGTCTAAGAATTCAACTACAGTTGGCCACCCTCATGTGCAAGTTCCATATCATAGACTTAACCAACCAAACTTAGAAGTATTTGGAGGTGTCCATTTGTAATGAAGCATATAGACCTTTCTGGATCATTACTTTATGAATTTAATAATAATATAACAACTAGTTACATAGCATTTACAATGTACTAGGTGTTACAAGTAATGTAGAAAGTATATGGCAAGATGCATATGGTTTCTATGAAAGCATTTTGTATAAAGGACTTTAGCAGTCATTATGATCCTGTAACCACCTCCACCCCTACAGATCCAGAGGGACCACTGTACCTCTTTGATCAAGCACAAAGTACTTCTTCCTGAAAAGGCTTTTTGTATTGCTTGTATTCTATACAGTTGTTACTGGGAAATTGTATTAATGGAGTTTACATTTTATTGGAAGAGACCAATATAAATGGACAAAATGAGTCTTGTTGACATTCTAGACCTCTGCATCCTCATGCATTCCTAGGGATTCTTCAGAGCCAATCACTCCTTACCTTCTCAAATTCACTCTTTTGAAAGTGGTTTCTGCTTTATTTAAAATATCAAACATTCTGAAACATTAAAAATAGATTTTATTGCTAATGTTAGTAATTTATATGTGACTCACTCCAGATTTATAACAAAATTATAATTAATTCAATATTTTGCCATGCTATATATCCATTTACTTATGTATTCTTAAACTAACATTTTGTTTATATGGACATCTATTTTTTGTATGCCACTAAGATAATATCTTTACATACTCTGCATCACTTTACCCATATTTTATGTGCATATCCATCATACTTACATTTATATAATTGTTTGCTGGCTTATTTTATTTCAGTAACCTATTTAGTGTCTGTTTCACATAAAATAACATTTTACCCAAAAGACCTGAAAACATGTCTTCTTTCAAGATGAAAGATATTTTCTTACATAACCAGTATAAAATTACTACTCAAGAAATAAATGTTGGTCCCTGAACTGTAAATCACTGGTAGAGATCTCATCTGGTATGTACAAGGCCCTTCATTCAATGTGTAGCACCACAAAATAAAATCCAGTAACTGTTGCTGCTTACTCTTCATCTTCAACTATGCTATCTTCAATCCTGCCAATAACATTCTCTATAGCTTATTACTATTATAACTATTATTATTCAGGATCTAATGAAAGATCATGCTTTCCATATCATTTGTCAAGTCTCTGTAGTCTCCTTCAGTCTCACAATCCTTTCCAGGCATCTTTACTTGTTCAAAACCAGGAGTTTGTGGAATGGTCCTTAACTGGTATCCGCCTGCTTGCTTCCTTCTGAGTCTGTTCCTGCTAAATATTTTATGTTGAGTTACCATGTAAATGATGTGCAATAGTGTTCAGTGAGCTATATCCAGGCTTACTTTAAGGGTCACTCTCCATCCTCCTTATTCTTCATTCTTCCTGGGATCTCCTTCTATTCTTTGGTTTCTATTATATTGATTGTTCTATGTCCAGAGTTCTGGTGCAGACTTCATCCATCAGTGTTTTTTAAAATGTCTTTGACACTTTCCCACTTTTTTCCTTTTCACTCCTTTCTGTCACTGTATTCTCCCATCAGTCATAAAGGTAAGACTTTTGATTCCTGTAAGGAAAAATAATGAACTCTCATGTCAGCTGCTTCTGCCCCAACTCAGCTCCTTGTCATCTACTACCTGAACACATATGCATACTGTCTTGATTGGTTTCTCTTTCTTTGGCCTCCTTCTCTTTCAAAGCCATCTCCCAGGTTTTCTAGTTACTTCACAGCTATGCAGACTCTATCATTCTATTCCTGGTCTAAGGCCTGATTTGCCCACCAAATCAATACCAAATTCTTTAATATGGAAGCGATGTTTTTCCTAACCTGAAATAGATTATCCTTTTGGCACACAATAGATCTTCCTTTTAACTTCATCGTACACTATATGGTTTTGACTTGCATTATATCATGTGATTATATTCTACATTACAGATAATTATTTGCAGTTCTTTTTTATTGATTATTTTATTTATTTACATTTCAAATGTTGTCCCTCTTCTTGGTCTCCCCTCTGCAAACAATTATTTGCATTTCTTTTCTCTTCCTAGAATACCATAGAACTCCTTAAAAACAGTTCTAATTTCTTGATCTTTTTCTGTCTCAATTGATCACTCTCAGGGCAACAAACCTGCAGTAAAGTGTTTGGTGACTTAACTTTTTTGGAAATCCAGCACAAAAGCATGGTTTTTGTTTTATATGTGTGAGTATCCTGCCTGCATATATGTTTGTGCACCATTCTCTTAGTTAGGCTTTATTTTGCTGTGATGAAGCACCATTACCATGGTAACTCTTTTTCCCCCTTTTATTGGATATTTTCTTTATTTACATTTCAAATGTTATCCCCTTTCCAGGTCTCTCCCACAAGAAACACCCTACACTGTCCCTCCTCCCCCTGCCTCTATGAGGGTGCTCCCCCACCCACCCACCTACTCCTGACTGCCCATCCTGGCATTCCCCTACACTGGGGCATTGAATTGAACCCCCTCAGGCCCAAGGGCCACTCCTCCCACTGATGTCCAGCAAGACCATCCTCTGCTATGTATGCGATTGGAGCCATGGGTCCCTCCATGTGTACTCTCTGGTAGTTCAGTCCCCGGAAACTTTGGGGGATGTGGCCTATTGACATTGTGGCTCCCAAACTCTTATAAAGGAAATATTTTACTGGGGCTGTCTTACAGATTCAGAGGTTTAGTCCATTATCATCATGGTTGGAAGTTCAGCAGCCTGCAGGCAGACATGGTGCTGGAGAGGTAGCTGAGAATTCTACATCTGGGTCCATAGGCAGCAGAAAGAGAGAGCCAGCCACTGGGCATGGCTTAATCTTCTGAAAGTGTAAAGCTCCCCCATTGATACATTTCCTCCAACAAGGCTACACCTCTTAATGGTGCCACTTCCTTTGGGCCTATGGGGGGCCATTTTTATCCAAACCACAACTATATGCATGTCTGCTATCTTCAGATGCCAAAACAGAATGTGAGTTTCCTGGAACTAGAGTTATGGACACTTGTGAGCCACCATGTGTGTGCTAGGAACCAGACTTGGGCCTTCGGGAAAAGCAGTCATTGATTTTAACTGCCAATCTATTTGTCCAGCCCCAAGCACAAAAATATTTTTCTATAGATGGGGGAGAAATCAGTAGCTTTGAGATATTTTAATTTGAGTATCTTTTATCATAATTTAAAGCTAACCAACTGATAATCAACAGCACATACTTAACATATATAAAACTGAAAACAACTGTTTTCAGTTAGGCTATGAAAACATAGTTGGACCTAAATATATAATATTAGATAAGTCCTAGTGCTTTTTCTATTGAAAAACTAGAAAGAATCAAGAAAGACAAGACATAATATAATGACATAAAGACAAGGTATTGTAATGACATGAAGGTGAAAATGGTTAAAATCATTCCCCCAAATGGTGGGCATATTCTTTTTTTTTTTTTTTAAAGAATGTAGAACAATACAAGTTACAGGTTAAGTAAACTATATCCTAATTTTTTTATCATAAGAAGATAGGAGAAATATTTCATTAGATCAATTTTGAAAAACAACTCACTTTTCCTAAGTGGGTCAGTGCTGCAGATGTATTCAGTAACTAGTCATGTCATGGGAATTATATGTGTTCACATGTTTTCCTTTGGACTCAACCACCAACCAAGGACTATACATGGTGGGACTGATTGCTCTGGCAGCACGTGTATAGTAGAGGATTGCAAAGTCTCTCATCAATGGGAGGAGAGGCCCTTGGCCCTGTGAAGGTTCTGTGCCCCAGTGTAGGGGAATGCCAGGGCCAATAAGTAGGAGAGGGTGGGGTGGCAAGCAGGGGGATGGGGGAGGCAACAGGGGTTTGTTCTGGTTGTTTTTGAGGGGTTTTTTTGGTCTTTTTTTTTGGAGGGGAAACTGGGAAAGGAGAAATCATATGACATGTAAATAAAGAAAATATCTAAGAAAAAAAGAAAAAAAAGAATAAATAATTTGCTAAGTCACAGTTCCATGTTTAAAAAAAAATAATTTGCCTAGATACAGTCATTTGTAAACCTTAGCTTCAAATAAAGCCAGAGTTATTGTTAATAACTCAAAAAAGAATTTTTAGGCATGCTCATGAGAAGATGAGATAAATGAAGAAAAATAGTAGTTAACGAGCTTGCCCTGACTACTGTGGCTATTTTAATTAGAACATTCTGAGTTGCCTTTAATGTTATAGTTACATATGTATTATTAGGCAAACTGTAAATTTTGCTATCTTACTGGGCTGGCAAATTAAAACAAAGTATATAGTTATTTTTTGACCTTTACTTTAAACAGTTATTTACCATTACTTATGAGGTCCCATATTTTAATTCAGTTCACATATATAACAGGCAGTGATAGTGATCAAGTTGTGGTGATTAGCATTTCTCTATCTTTAAATCCTATTCTTATGTGTTGAGAACCAGTGACAGTTATTGCAAATAACCACAAAATTTTCAAATTGGGCATTTCTTCTTTGTATTTGCTTGTTTACTACAGTTGTGCAGGAGCTCAGCAGAACCTCAGCCCTGGCTGTCAGTTGAGTTCACCAGTGCTCACGTTGTCTCCCCTCGTGCATAGGTCAGCAGGCCACCTGAACCATGTGTTTATTCTGGCACATAAGCATAATAGACTAATGCAACAACTCACAAGCAATCTAAGCTTCTCCATATGTCATATCCATTAACATTCCATTCACCAAAACAGGGAACATGGCCAAGTTGACATTCTTGGACCACAGAAATGCTCTCTTCTTAGCCTTTGGTCACTCTGTGGATACTGGTAAACTCCTCCTTGCTGTCCTTTGAGCAAACCAAACACACTGGTCTTCCAGGAGTTTTGTAGCTGCTCTTCCTTTGTCTGTTGCTCTCTTTCCTGATATACCTATGCGAATCACATCTTCAGATTGTTAGTACTTTGGTGCAGGTGCATCTCACTCTTGTCTTAGTGTCCATCACTCCTTTGTACACCTACAATATTGATGAGGGCCTCAAAGAGGGCATTGGATCTCCTGAAGCTATAGTTATAGGTGCTTGGGAGCTACTAACATGGCTGTCTAAAACTGCACTCGGGTCCAATAAAAGAACAAGAAGCACTGCTGAGCCATCTTTCCAGCCCCTTAAATGTGGCTTTCTTGTAAAGGCATTACAAAAATAAACCTGTCCCAGTATCTAACAATTTAACAATACATTACTACTGCTTTATTCTTAAAAATATTTGTGAGCATATATTAATCATATAAAATGAGAGTTTTATTATTGCATTTTTATAATAAAGATTTTGATCATATTCAGCATTACCCTTCTCTTTTATCTTCTTTCCCCTCTTTCTCTTCCTCTTCTCTGTGAGTGGTGTTATTCTATATCCAGGTTTCATTTAACTGGGTCACTCTTCAGTATAATCAGATATAGAATCTCTTAAGTGCTGAAATACTTTTCAGTTAGCTTATTTGCTCTTTTTTCGTGCCTATATGTAACAAATCTGATTTCTGTTCTTACAAAGAAGTAAGGTAAAACATTCTGAGAAATCTCGAGACTATTGAAAAAACTGATGATACAGATTATACTTGTTTATATACAATTTAGGATATATCCAGTGCTCTAAAAATATTAGAATGGTTATTAGATCAATATCTGGGTACATACATAGCTCCCTGCATTCAAACACCCCCAAAAATGTTTGAATGGATACAATTATCACTGTCACAAAAACTTTCTATTGAAACAAGCCAATTTTGCATTTGAACTTAGATACTCCTTTTTGAGACACAGGCTACCTTACCTGTAAAGATGAACTTAGCTGACATCATTAGCTTATACTTTACAGTTTAATCTTTGAAGTTATTCAAGAACAGTACTGCCAGTCACATCATTGAACTGTACCTGGGTCTTACAATGAGATCCCAAGAACTCGGCTATGATGTAATTAAACTGTCAGATAGATCGACATGATGCTGAGTGTTTCTGCTTGTTCTGATTTAATCTGTAAGACATACTGTCGGGAACATGGTCTTGCTGGCATTAAAAATGCCTCATGTTTCCCAGTTCAACAAAAATTTGCATCAGTGATGGAACAAAACGTTGTAATTGCCCCCACAATTGATGAGGGTTGTGTCTCTTCTTGTAATATATCATTCATTCTGTGATGGTAGGTGTTTAACTTTATTAAGAATAAATAAACTAGAAATACTCAATGCTACATTTTTTCTGTTCTGAATACAGAAATTAAAGTGTGTGTGCATGTATGTCTGTCAACATGTTCACATATGGGTGCGTGCATGTTGAGAGAAGAGAGGAAGGAAGAGGAATCTAGTCTCTTGCTTCTTTGTGCACTTCATTCTTCACAGTGTTTTCCTGTGTTTAGGATTTCAGTAGGATTTGCTCTGGCACTAGACTCAGTGAATCAAGCTTTTTATCCACCTTGGCTTCTTAACCCTCCATTCCAGGAACGACATGCAGACTCATGTCTACCTAGAATATGATTTGTCTTAGCAATGAATCTTTCTGCTTGTGCTTTAAAAACAAGCCTGAAAATGCAGGAATAAATGCAGGATTAGAATCTTAGCTGAAAATCCAAGCATGGCATAGACCAACGGAAATGAAAAGAATATGTAAATCATTTAATCACTACCTCCCTAGTCATTTCCCAGTCACATGTGACCATGAGCTTGTCCTTAATCCTGTTCATTATTTCTGACTTGCTTGAACAAGGTCTTGCTTTCAAAGTAACAACGCACTTAACAAACAGAGCTTAGACAGAAGTTATTTTCATGATTAGGGGATTGATTATCATAAAAAACAACTTTCAAAGAACCTTCAGAATTCAAGTTAGTTTGGTTTGCTCCCAACAAAATTTCCCCTTACTTAAAATGTTGGGCAAGGAGAGACACTGATGCACACTATCTATAAATTCCAAATTCAAAAATGATAATGTAATTCTAAGTAACAAAGAGTAAATTCCTCAGCATTCTATCTAAGATCCTTGCAATACTGATGTTAGTATTTATTAGTTCATGTACAATGTTTATTCCTTTTTTATTGCATTTGACTTTAATGCTACTTTAGTTTTGTTGTTGTTGCTGTTAAATGTGAAAGACTGAAAAACTCCATGTCCTCCGGTCTCTTATTAACTTTATGGAGTAAACTCAGTCTGCCATGTTCTTGTTTTTCTTTTGTGCTGAGGAAGCACACTGCAAGTGTGTGATAATAATTGTTTCATCTCAAAGAAAAGTCTCACATTTGTTAATGGGCTTCAAGAAAAGCTGTTTTATCGACTTTATGTTAATTCATAAGTATGAACACAAGTTTTCTTCCCTAAGAATAACAACACAGGTCAATTACCATGCGGATTTCCACGCATTAAGGAAGTAGTCACTAATTATGAAGCTGGAGATGTTGCTTGAGAAGTTTTTTGTTATGGTATTCGTGAGCAAGTAAAATGAACATGCAATGGTTTGTAAAATGCTATTGTGGCCCTTTGCTACGTCTGCATTTGGCAGAAATGTGATGGCTCTTGCTTGTTTTTCTTTTACTAAGGTGAGGAAGATCTTCTGAGTCCTCCCCAGGACACAAGCACAGGGTTAGAAGAAGTGATGGAGCAACTCAACAACTCCTTCCCTAGTTCAAGAGGTAAGGACTCTGTACCTACCAGGGACTCAGACCTCACCATTCCCCTCCATTCTAACTGCTCTGTTATTGTTTATTGGAAGCCAACATGTACTGACAGAATGCCAATTTGGGTTCATGGTAAGATTTTATTTTTAGTATAGATTTCTGGCCTAGTGTATTTTGAGTTCAAATACCTGTGTGAACAAATTGATTCTAGAAGTAAGAATTCCTTTGTACTTCTAAAGTGTTTTACTTGGTTCACATGTTGGTTGAGGAGCTAATTATGTGGTACCTTTTATTTAAGAGCAGTTATTATGTGACTTTCACAGATGAGAAAATTTGTGCTGTGTGCTCCCTGTGTCAAAGATGGAAGGTTACAGAATGCCAAAGTGAGGCCCAGAAAATGCCTAGCAAGTGGTAGTGGTAGGGATTCTGGCTTGCAATCTGATGCCTTTGTGTTTGAAAATTGTATCATATGCCATCATTTTAATATCGGGATAATTAGATCTCCATAGGAAAGGTTATCGGCTTTTCAATTCCTTGCAATAAAAAGGCATTCTTTTTCTCTATCACATTGACTTTGTGCATTATTGCACCCCATACAAAAGCAAGACCTTAGCACATAGAACTTTCCTGCAGGTCCGTATGAGCCACAAACATCTTGCTTCTTCCAAAGAGAGATTTTATGGCTCCTGATATGGTTTATTATCTGCCACAGTCACTGAACCTTCCCTCCTCCCCCATTAACATATAAAAAATTTAAGGTCACATGTAAGCTGATAGAAGGAAAGCATAAAGCAAAATGGAGAAAACAGAAAGTTCGATGGCCAGTGATTAGTTCCCCTAACGGGCAACCTAGGAAGGAAGGGTGATAGAAAATCTCATGTTTCTGCTTGTCTCCTTAAGGGCAATGAGGAGGGTGAGGTTGAGTAGTGTGTTTTCCCTATCTTTTTGTTCAGTGTCAGTTAACAGTGGCCATTTCTTAGCAATTTGGTATGTGAGGGAAGGTTGTGTAGTACACATGAAAAGCAATAATGTTCTGGTAGAGCGTTGCTAAGAAACCATCAGGGAAGCTAATTTTAAATGTCTGTACCAACCATCTTTTCAATGCTGAACACCACTGATTGATTTTTAGCAGATAAAACTCTTTACCTGTCTTGCACTAACTCCTTGCCCCATCCTCACCCTAACTCTATTTGATATCTTCTCTTCTCAGATGTCATTATTTAGAATGAGAAGACCATAGACAAGCTTGGTAGAAAATAAAATACTTTCCCTTTTGCTATTATCACGTTGTCCTTTCAGATTCTACTAGTGTCCATGTGTAGCAGAGAAAGTATTAGAAATGCAAATGAAGAACAAGTTCTTGGCTTTTGAAGCCATGTGGTTCCCAACATGGGGCAATAATACAATTTCTATAGTGAAGATATATTTTCCATACGTGAATCCCTGAAGCATTCTGCTTCTTAAGACTTGTGTGGAAGTTTGTTCTTCAAGGTTGCCTGGCAGTTAGAGGGGTCAGGGCTTTCAGTCTCTACCATACATTTTATCTCCCCTTCCCTTTTTCTTAATGGTCATTGATGTGTTTCCTCCCAGCTTCATGAACTGCTGGCTCATTTCCCTGCTCTGTAAGAGGTTAAAGGCCACTCTGTCTGTAGGCTGGATATCTCTTCCACATCTAACGGGGAATGTAGCATAGAAGGGACAGTCACACAACTCCTGCCGTGCTCCACGCTGATTAGCTGGAAATTGAAATCCTTTGTACTAGCTAGCTGCACTTCACTTCTAGAGTCCTTGCATGTAGACTAAGTGTTGAAGGAACTTCCCAAGACATTAGGAGCATAGCTTCCCTACTGTAGTGTTTAAATTTCACGGGGCTAATGTGTCATTTTACTTTAGTTTTGTTTTGCTTTTCTGAGACTTGGGAAACTCTGTTCAGGCCATCTGGACAATGTTATTACATTAGAACTTAATGAAGACAATGATCTACTGAAGGCTGATTTCAGGGCTCTGATATAGAAGAAAGTGGCCTTATCAGATATTTGTGCCATTGGCTAAGTTTTTACTTAATCATAGTCTGGTGGCTTGAGAGAATTAACTCGTTCCATAAAAGCAAACAAAACACTACATTGTAAGACAGTAAATAGCTAGTCTCAGAGTGTTTGACTAGATGTGCGTGTGCGTGTGCGTGTGTGTGTGTGTGTGTGTGTGTGCCTATGCCTGCATGGAGGCCAGCTGCTGACATCAGATGTCTTCCTCTATCTCTTTGCATCTTATTTTTTGAGACCAGGTTCTTTTACTGAAACCAGGCTCGTCATTTCAGCTAGACTAGGGGCAAGTGAGCCACCTGGGTCTACCCTGCCTCTCCCAACACTGGGGTTATTGATGCACACTGCTAGACCTAGCTTTTACATGGGTGCTGGGAACCCAAATTCAGCTTCATTCAGGAAGCACTGTGCCCATTGAACTATCTCCCCAACCCTTTAGCTGGGTTTTCTATGATGCTACAACAACCTTGATATTTTTTTGTTTGCTTCCCTCTGACTTGGACATGGTTATAGGACCCAATTGGTTTAAAATAGTTTATTTGTAACTAAGAACCTAATTTGAAAAGCTCTCTCTCTCTCTCTCTATCACGCGCTCTCTCTCTCTCTCTCTCTCTCTCTCTCTCTGTGTGTGTGTGTGTG
>JADRCD010076488.1:0-11116 GCA_019843815.1 Montemys delectorum | reverse complement strand
TGTGTGTGTGTGTGTGTGTATGTGTGTGTGTGCTTGTGTTTCCTTTGTCTGTGTAAATAGAATGAGCTGACTGAGGCAGAGACAGCTTACCATTTGGTACATGTGTTAGGTCCATATTAAGGAGAAGTTCCAGAGGACCTTGAATCTTGGGATTAAAGACTTCTAAATCAAAGACCTTTATAGGTCATCCAACAGTCTTTGATATTCAGAACAGTGACCATCAGTCTGATTTAACTATTTATTATGCATGTTTTATCACAAACTGGGATACCGGAATAGTGTATATTGCGTATGTTTACATACATATACATAGGGGTATTTACTCACAGCGGTTTTACAAAACACATGTTTATAATCACATATACATATAAATATCAGAAACAAATTTTTTTTCTGAAGCAGTGCTTTCTATACTACCTGTAATGTCTGCTGTTTCTGTTTAATTTATTCAGGAATAAAATGTCGGTTACAACTTGGTAAATTGATTTTATAATCCAGTGCTACAAAGTTTTCTTATCTATCTTGTGTCAGTTTTCCTTGCCCATGTATGTATCTTTTAAAAATAATTTTTTTTGACTATGCAAGCTTCTACCCAAACTGAGCTAATGTCTTAGAGGACTTGGGAGTCTTCCTCTCACCCATCTGTCCATGTTCCTTTCATTGTATTACCAGAAACAAATGAAGTTCCTGGTTGATACAGATATTTCAGACAGCTGTTTCAGTAACTCAAAACAGATGTCAGAGCCAGAGGTCTGACATTTAGTGGAAATGTGTTATTAAATACCACCTTGTGGTTTGTTTTACCCGGCTAGTTAATTTCCAACAGAGGAAAAGCTTTATTGTAGAAAGAAATTAAAACTGCCATATATTCAGAAAATAAACAGATAAAATGTGTTACTGTATGCTTTGAATTTATAACATCTGTGCCACCCCCTAAACCTGGACCAGAAGGTATCTAAACTTTACCTTTCATTTCCAGAGTGCTTAGAAGCACACAGAAGTTAGGTTCCTTTTTCATAGCCATTCAGCAGGTTAAATTAGGCCTCTGATATTATTGCTCAGCTGTTATTGAGATTAATAAGTACAGAATGCTTCTCCGCTTAGAGCTAAGCCATAGCCACCCCTATTCTGAATATTAGACAATATAGACTGCAGCATACCCAAGGTGTACATGTGTGCACATTGAAGCCTGTGATTTTATCTTTCCTCGTTAGTCTTTAGTTATAGGTAGTTGTTAGTGAGTGCTCAGTGTACATTAGCCAGTTTCTGTCTGATCTGTTCATCTATGTATGACCTACTCCTCTGTAAGTATATGTAAACATTGAATTATAGCATCGTAGACATTCTCTACTCTAAAACACTTAGCATTATTGCATAGAAACACTGCATGAGTAAGTAGAGCAAGAAATACATATCATTTAAGATTAAGCACCTTATGCACTTTTTTTCATGTGTCTCTGATCAGTTAGTGGTCTTCAAATGTCAATTTCTTTGTACAAGGATGCACATTAATGAAAGAAGTACTTTCTTAGTGATGTGGTAGTGCACTTTCTAAAATGAAGTGCTCCCTTAAACAGACTAAAAAACAATATCATATAAGACAATCTTAGTGCATAAGAAAATCAAGAAAATACTCCTATTTGAGGATTTCTTCTACCTCTGAAATTTCATGCTTACTGATCTATCCTACAGAATATTATCACTAACAACAGCCCATGGTATCTTTTTTCTTTTTTATGCCACTGCTGCCCACATAAGCTCACATACATTCTGCCAAATGCCCCAAGATAACTAACCTCAAAAACAGCTTTTTAAAACCAGCTATTTTTTAATATTGAAATCTTCTTCTATAGCTCTTTTGTGGGCAAGAAATAAAAAATTAAACAAAATAGAAGGTGTAGGTCATTGCTAGAGCACATGTTTACCATAAACAAGCGCCTGAATTCAACCTCCAGCATTAAAAAACAAACCAAACAAAAAGGTGGACAGGGTCTGGGGAAACAGCTCAGCAGATAAGAACATTGGCTTCTTTTCCAGAGAATTTGGGTTTGATTCCCAGCACCTATCACAATCTTTCATAATGCCAGTTTCAGGGATATCCAACGCCCTATTCTGGACTCTGCAGGCACCAGACATGCATGTAGTACAGAGACGTACATACAGGCAAAATACGCATGCACATAAAATAAAATCAAGTTTTTTAAAAAGTAAGGCAGAAGCATAATATACCACCACCACCCAGCATGCACCAGCATTTCCTAGCCACACCCACAAAGGGTATGATAAATTAGCCATTTATACTGGAGACCCAGAATCTACAAAGTTTGAGCCCTGTCAGGCCCACTACTGTTTACAGGAATAAAGGTTATTGGGACATAGCCATATCCATTCATTTGAATAGAATTCATGGTTTCTCTAAAAGCATAGTAGTAGTTACCATGTTGAGTAGTTGCTGCAGTGACTATGTGGCTCATAAATCTGAAAGTATTTAACCACCTAGTCCTTTGCAGAGAAAGTTCAGTCAGCCTTACTTTGCTCTTTTATCTTGTGTCCATTCAGACTCCTTACATGTGCACACCTGCAAGCTACATGGCTCAGCTTTCCAACTCAGCAAATCTGTGGGGATGCATTGTTTTGTGCATTCATATCGGTACAGCAGAAAGCCTGCACATTCAGGAAGGTAGAGCCATTTGAGTCATGTTTGAGGAGTAGTAGTAAAATAGAAACCCCAAAATGATTATCAACTGTAAATCCTAACTCCTCGCTTTTTCTTAAATCACTAGTGAGCTAAGAAAGCTGAAGACACCTAGAAGACAATAATTTTTCTCAATTCTTTCTCTGAAACCATGAGTTCCAGTCAATAATCTCAAATTCTTGTTGCTTCAGGAAAA
This sequence comes from Montemys delectorum, assembly GCA_019843815.1. Lineage (NCBI taxonomy): Eukaryota > Metazoa > Chordata > Mammalia > Rodentia > Muridae > Montemys > Montemys delectorum. The sequence goes on along the minus strand of JADRCD010076488.1, from coordinate 8,225 downwards.
TAGACTTCCCCAGACCTAACTAAGCCCCTGATTTATACCTAGGACTGCCCCACCACACCTCCCTTTTCTCCTGATTCATTTCCTGATAACATACCACATTGCCAGAAGGACACCCTAACTAAAGATCCATGGAAACATTCTAAAGGACATATTTATGAAATAAAAACTTCAAGTGGATACTTGCATTTTAAAATGTTGCAACCAAGTAATTTGTATTTTGTCAGTGAGGAACTATCTTTAGTGCAGTGAAAAAAAATGATTTCTAGCTCGAGAAAAGGGGCCTTTTCTTTTGTAGACTATTTTTGAGCCTATAGATAACTAGGTGTCGAGAGAAATTAGGGTTTCATACAATATGACTTCTGAAAAAGTACCCAGGATTGATCAAATACTGATAACGGCATCATTTTTAGCAATAACCAGTTGACAATTATCTGAATATCAGTATAAAATTAATAAAGATCTATAACCTTGGTCACAATAAAATTTTGAAAGTAAATCATATAGTTTTCTTACAACTCTGTCCTTGCTAATGTTCTGAAATCTAAAAATCAACTTTGGAATCTAACCTCTAAGGCAGCAGTTCTCAACCTGTGGGTAGCCAACCCTTTCGGGGTCAAAGGATCCTTTCACAGAGGTTGCATATCAGATATCCTGCATATCATATATTGACATTATGATTTATAACTAGTAAAATTACAGTTATGAAGTAATAACAAAATACTTTTGTGGCTGGGGTCTACCACATGAGGCACTGTCTAAGGGGTTGCAGCATTATAAAGGTGGAGAGCCACTGTAGAGGGAGTACTCACTCGTATCCAGATTACTCACAAACCGGCCCCGTCAGGACCCGCTCCTCTTCTAGAAGACAGGACAAAGTATTCCCTAGAGTATAGAGCCCATGTCTTCTGTGGGGTTCTGCTTTGACCCACAATCAGCAACTTTTGATGTTTTAACACATCGATTGTCAAGTCAAAAATAAAGATATTATGAGACTACTGAATGCCAAGCTTGAGGGTCGATTATCGTTACCCTTGAAAACAATGGCCCCATTTGTCAAATTCTTATTCCGTGTGATTTTCATCCAGTTTAATGTGTGAAATTTATGGATACTACAAATGATGTCTTTTGGGTCCTGTTATCTGTTTACACTGATTTTAAGTGTATGTAAAGGTTATTTGACTAGATGTGTCTGTGGGATTTTCTGTTTCTTTATTATTTTTTTTTTCCTCTAAGGGAGTAAATGAATTGTCACCTCAGTATCTGTTTGGAAAAAGAAGCAAATTTGTATATAAAACTGTATATTTATGCGTGTTTTATTTTTCCTTTCTGATCTATCTGCCTCTTCCTCTCTCTATTATTAAAGGAAGAAATGCCCCTGGAAAGCCAATGAGAGAGGTTAGTGAGACTCAGGCTCACAGCCATGGCTTCTGTCTGTCTCATCCTGCTTTCTGTGTCTGGCCTTTGTGTAAGAACTGTGTGTGTGCGCACGCGCATGTGTGTATTACACATTCTGTCATCATGTGAGGATGGAAGCCGCCTCTCCACTTACAACTCATGAGGAGAATTCCTCAAATGTTCATTGCTGTTGTCATCTCCATGACGACAGCAGCAGGGGTGGGGGGAACTGGAGTCTCTCAAATATGGCAATCCTTTCTAGTCTCTAGGTTGAAATCTTGCAGTTTGCATCTGTTGCCATCTGTACCACAAACAGAATATTCAAAATAAGTTTCACCTTGAACATTATTGATGAGTCATAAAGCTTCCTTCCATTTCCAGAACCTGAGCATTTTCTGCCAGGGTCTTTGGGTTTTATTCTTCTGAGATGATTACTATCTTTTATTTTGTTTTGTTTTTCTCCTCTTTTTCTGGTTCCTACACTTCTTCATTTCCATTTTAGCTAAGATTTGTTTGAGCATGTATTGTGTGCCAAGCACTGTTGTGGGCAGTTGCCATTTTTTTCCTATCGTGTAATCTTCATGACAAACCTATGAGGTAGGTATTCTTCTGAACTCTGTTTTTCATACTTAAGGTAACTGAATCACAGATTGTGTAAGCAAAGCGTCCAGAGTGGCAGAGCCAAGGGAGAAATCCAGGAAGCATGGCTTCAAAGCGACCTTAGTAGCGTCAGTGCTGAAAAGGTTACATCGTCTCAACATCCCCTTTAGAAGACTGGCTTTTTTATTTGGCATTTGGATCCAAACAGAATACTAACCCATTAGATTAAAAAAAAAATGTATGTTGGGGATTTGATGTGTTTTTTCAATGTCTTTTAAAGGGTTGAAATGAGTAAGGTACAGCATTAACACTGAATATACGTTGAGTTTTTACAGTGAAAGCTGCTTCTTCATCTTATACTATTATCTGAACATGGACTTACCTACTCCAGTGACCACTGAGTGACGAAAGTATTAAGTGTCAGTCCAAGTAGAATAAGATTGCCCTAACCAAGATTTTCATGTGAAGGAGGGAGTCAGGCAAGCTCTTCTAAGAGATGCCAATGGCATGTACTGTTCTGAGACATAAGCTAGGCAGGTAGAATGATCTTGCATATGATCGGCATCTTTAGCACAGAGATAGCCAAGTAGGCACTGATACATTTAAACATAAGCAGTCATGTGGCTGGAGAGATGGCTCAGCAACTAAGCGCTCTTGCAGAGGACCCACACTCAGTTCCCAATACTGTTATCCAGAGGCTCAAATCCACCTGTAACTCCATCTTCAAGGGAACCAATAAGCCTCCGTGGGCACCTACAAGTACCACCTCTAACAAGTACACATAGTTAAAAAACATTAGAAAATAGTATAACTCTTTAAAAAACAAAACTAAGTAGCTATACTAGAAATTCTGTCAATCTTATGCAATTATAATAAATTTCATGGTTCTCAGTATGTCTACACTGATGTCCTTTTAAAAAGAGGGAAGAGAAGCCGGGCGGTGGTGGCACACGCCTTTAATCCCAGCACTTGGGAGGCAGAGGCAGGCGGATTTCTGAGTTCGAGGCCAGCCTGATCTACAGAGTGAGTTCCCAGACAGCCAGGGCTACACAGAGAAACCCTGTCTGGAAAAACCAAAAAAAAAGAGGGAAGAGAATTCCAGGGAGGAGAAGTTCCAAAACTTTGAATCAGTGATGCATTGAATGTTCCTGACTCATGTACTTAGTCTTTGTAACTTCTTGGTTAATTTTAATGGTAAATTGCCCACCTTCAGTTTTAACATTGTTTTGTAGAAAAGAAATGCACCCTAAAGTTAAGTTCCTGAGCATGTTTTATTCATGAATAAATATTTTTAAAGTCCAGTAGGTTGAATTGAATCAGTGACTACTACCCGAGATGCAGGATAGTGAGCTTGGCTCCCAGATGTCATAACAGTGGCACAACTATAGTAACATATAGCTATGAAAACACCCTAAACTCACATTAAGGCCAAATAGTTTATTTTCAGAGATGAAGTTACAGAGAGGAAAAGATAAGCCTATTTCACTGCGGTAGTCTCACTTTTCTTTGGCCAATTGAATGCTAACCATTTATTTGGGAATTGTATTTAAAAAAAAAAAAAAGAGTGCCAGATTGCTGTTGAGGTCTTGGATCTTTGCCAGAAAGTCTCAATTCCAATCACTGTGGAAAACAACTCCCTTAGGCAGTGGTGGCATGTGAGACTAAATGTGTTGCAGTTAGTGCCAACTTGGAAACACATAAAACTGTCCTAATGTTCAGCCCATGGTGCCTTTGTGTTCAATAATCCTTGCTTAAGAACGGATTAAATTAATACTTTCTATAGACGTATTTTTGTGTCACACTGTGCCCAAAGCCCGTTGCTATTGCTTGATTCCTGGCTGCTTTTGGAGCTTTTGCATTTATAGTATGATATTTGGATGTTATCTTTAGATTTTTGTCAAGTAAAGTTAATGACCTCACTGTACTCTCCCTTACACAAAAGATTGTATAACCATGATACATATAAATTTATATCCTGCATCCTTATTTTACCCCTCGAGTGGATTGAGATTTAATTCTTTGGGTCAATATTTTGTCAAAAATAATGATTTTGGTTTTATTTTTGCTTGCTTTCTGTATCCAATAAAACTTCAATAAAATTAGAATCATTATTCTAATGAAATGGATATTTATTATATTACCAAATATGTAATGCCATAATATAATGTTGAAATAGCAAGCCATCTCTAAAAGTTCTTATTTTTTTTGTATAAGGATTATCATAAAGACTCTTACCAACACCAAACAGCCTAAGCAGGTTAATACAACCCAACATTTTATGCTAGTATGTATAGTATATTAAGAATAATAAACCTTTCTTTCTGCTGACAAAGTTTTGAATTGCAGATATTCCCTAGAACAAATACTTCAAGATAGTCAAGTGTTTCTTCCAGGTAATAACCAAACTCTATTTTAAAGACTAGAAGTATCCCTTGGGGATATAGACTATCAGTGCACTTATTTAGTTTACGATCTTTTAAACTGCAATATATAATCCTTAACCAATAGCCTTTAAAGGTTAGTTTTGATTATCTGCAAATTGATGAGAAAAACCAAGGTATTCCCTATTCTGTTTATATTTTAAAATATATCATCTAGCTACTAGGTAGTATCCTCGAGTCAGATGTGTGGCATAAGGTATATTTACCATCCTATTCACAGCTAGGTTAGTAGAATATTTCTCACTGGCTTTGGTAAGCTTGCTAATAATCTAAAAGTTGCATTTACTCCATCTACTTTGAAGTGTGTATGAGTAATTGTGCAGCTCGCCCAGGGCTGCTGTACAGGAAAAGTACAAGGGACTCCCACCAAGCTCTGAATATCACAAGTATGTTTTCACTCTGAAATCCACAGAACAAAAGAACCCACTATGACTTCCTGTTTTCATTTTTCATTTGTTGGTTGTTTTTTAAAGATGGGAATCTCACTGTGTAACCCAATGGTGGGTTGAATGAATGAATGAATATATATATATATATATATATATATATATATATATATACACACACACATATATATATGTATATATATACATATACACATGTACATACATATATGTACACATATATGTGTGTGTTTGTATATATATATTTATATATACATATATATGTTTATATATGTGTGTGTTTATATATATATGCACATATATATGTGTGTGATTTCAGTTTTTACTGACAGAACATTGGCCTACTTTATGAATAGGATGTATACTCTGTCAAACATTTTAGCATTTGAAGTCTCAACCAAAATCCAAAGAAATTTTTTAAAACACAATTAGCTCTTGATGAAATTCTCTGCAGTAATAAAACTCAGAGATTTACAAACTTAGCCATCTTAATATAAATGCTTCAGTGGCATTAAACATTTAATAAATCTTGAATTGATCTGGTACCATTATTATGTAAGTGCTTGTTCATGAATCTTCTAATTCTCCCATATTTTGTTTAACATATGTATCTCTTGAAATAAACATTAAAACAGAATACATGTTCTGGTTTATCTTTAAATTTGATTGGGATTTTAGCAATTGTGAGACTCTGTTCAGCTGATATGTAAGAAGGTAGTAATAGCCTAATAAAGTATCTCATTTCCAAGAGCAATACTTGAAAAAGAGAATGACTTACCAAGGTTGAAGAATTAAAGGAAGACTCATAAAATATGGGACATAGACCAAAAAGAGAGCTGTAGAGTACATCTCAGATTATTTTACTCCAGATGTTAGTTTTGCTAGTGTACCCACAGATATTATGCTCTTGATCCCATATTGGGGGATAAATGCCAGGTCATACCATATTATTACGAAAAGGCTATTTTGATAGTTAACCCTCATTTAGTAGTCGAGCAGAGATGGATCTCCAAATCTTTGTACTACACGTAGGTCATATTATAATTAGGCTGCCGAGTAACTTGGAGCATAGAGTGGTTTTTATTATGAAGCTTTCTAATTTATATGGGAGCAGTGCACAAAAAGGTCAAATCAAGAATTTATTTTTCAGCCCAAGTAAAAGCAGAAAGAAAATAGTCATGTCCACCATAGCATGGTTATTCTTCACAGGCTCAAAGCAGCCAGGAAATGACAATTTTTATGTGGTAGTCAGGGTCACTGTTCTGGTAATGGTGATCTTAGCAGGCAGAGAAGGTGGTAGTGATTTGATAGTAAAAGTATAGAATATACAACGAAATAAATACAACTATAATAAATACAACAAAGTCTGAAAAGTGTGAGCCATTGCACATCTTTCTTGGTGATTAGAGCCTTGTACCTGTCTATGAAGTCCCTTGGAGATGTGTTAGGAAGATGAATGCATCGACTTACATTTTTCCCCATCAAATGACATCGTGCTGATCCAGCATTGAGCTAATACTAACACCATGCATTGCTCCATTAACAAGGCTTTGCTTCTTGTTAGAAGTGGGTAAAAATGGACTATGTTCTGAATACCTTCAATGCAGCTTCTGTGTTGTCTTTTCCTGAAATGGTAATGACTCCTCATAGTAGCAACCAGGGGTACAATACCTGCACACTCTATAAATTCTTTCTTTCTCTTTGTTTTCCAGGACACAATGTAGGAAGCCTTTTCCACATGGCAGATGATTTGGGCAGAGCGATGGAGTCCTTAGTTTCAGTCATGACAGATGAAGAAGGAGCAGAATAAATGTTTTACAACTCCTGATTCCCGCATGGTTTTTATAATATTCGTACAACAAAGAGGATTAGACAGTAAGAGTTTACAAGAAATAAAATCTATATTTTTGTGAAGGGTAGTGGTACTATACTGTAGATTTCAGTAGTTTCTAAGTCTGTTATTGTTTTGTTAACAATGGCAGGTTTTACACGTCTATGCAATTGTACAAAAAAGTTAAAAGAAAACATGTAAAATCTTGATAGCTAAATAACTTGCCATTTCTTTATATGGAACGCATTTTGGGTTGTTTAAAAATTTATAACAGTTATAAAGAAAGATTGTAAACTAAAGTGTGCTTTATAAAAAACAAGTTGTTTATAAAAACCCCTAAACACACACACAGACACACATGCATACACACACTCACACACAGACACACAGACACACAGACACACACACACACACACACACACACTGAGGCAGCACATTGTTTTGCATTACGTTAGCGTGGTATTCATATGGAATTCATGATTTTTTTTTCTTTTCTTGCATATTAAAGATAGGAGTTCCTTGAACCCCACCAAATGACTGCTTCATATTGCTCTTTTGAGAATTGTTGACTGAGTGGGGCTGGCTATGGGCTTTCATTTTATACATCTATATGTCTACAAGTATATAAATACTATAGGTATATAGATAAATAGATATGAAATTACTTCTTCAAATGTTCTTGCCACTTCCTAATGGAAATAAATTGCTTCTAGTCATCTGGGCTCATCTGCTTGGGCAAGAGTGAATTTTCCCTGGAGCCCGAAGCCAGGAGAATACTACCACGTAAAATATTGTCTAGGGCTCCAGATGTTTCTAGTTTTAAACTTTCCACTGACAGCTAGAACATTCGTTTTTTTAAAGGAACATGCGAATGAATACACAGGACTTACTATATCATAGTATTTTGTTGATTGATATATTCAACTTCCTACTGCTGGGTTAGATTTAATGATGTTTCTGCAATAGAACATCAGAAGACATTTTTAATTCCCAAGCAGGAGGAGGAAGATGGTAGGAGCTAAAGATTGTGGCTCCTCAGTCAATTCTTATGAGGGGAGCAACAACTCTGTAAAAGAATGGATGAATATTCACAACTATACATATAAACATCTCTATAATTACAACTAAATTGTTCTACCCTCTTCGTAAACTCAACCTGAAGTGGGTGGTTTTGTTGTTGTTGTTGTTGTTGATGATGATGACGAATTTTAGATTTTAGATTTTTGGGTTTTTTTTCATTGTGATGATTTTTTTTTAATGCTGCAAGATTTAGGATTATTGGTAAGAAAGTAACCCAATCACATTGTGACCCTGGTGAATATCAATCCAGAAGCCCATGAACTGCATTTGTGTCCTTTGCATTGGTTTCCATGCAAGTAACTCTACACAGGTTTGTGAGTGAGAAGGCACAGCAGTTGGAAAGTTTCAATAGCAAAAGCCTCTCCAAACTCTCTGCTATGTTTGAGGGGCTGAAGTGTCTAAGCCAATGCAAGTCATTGAACCAGGAGAAAAGGTGAAACAGAAAGCTAAGGACTGGTAGGAAAAGCTTTACTT
>JADRCD010076486.1:0-10313 GCA_019843815.1 Montemys delectorum | reverse complement strand
CTTTCTTTAGGTTAGGGAAGTTTTCTTCTACAATTTTGTTAAAGATAGTTACTGGCCCATTACTTTGGGAGTCTTCACTCTCTTCTATACCTATTATCCTTAGGTTTGGTTTTCTCATTGAGTCCTGGATTTCCTGGATGTTTTGGGTTAGGAGCTTTTTGCTTTTTGCATTTTCTTTGACTGTTGTGTCAATGTTTTCTATGGTGTCTTCTGCCCCTGAGATTCTCTCTTCTATCTCTTGTATTCTCTTGGTGATGCTTGCATCTATGACTCCTGATTTCTTTCCTAGGTTTTGTATCTCCAAGGTTGTCTCTCTTTCTAATTTCTTTATTGTTTCTATTTCCATTTTAAGATTCTGGATGGTTTTGCTCATTTCCTTCACTTGTTTAATTGTGTTTTTCTGTAGTTCTTTAAGGTATTTTTGTGTTTCCTCTTGAAGAGCTTCTAGCTCTTTACCTGTGTTCTCCTGTATTTCTTTGAGGGTGCTATTTATGTCTTTCTTAAGGTCCTGTATCATCATCATGATAAGTGATTTTAGATCTGCATCTTGCATTTCCGGTGTGATGGTGTGTCCAGGACTTGCTATGGTGAGAGAATTGGGTTCTGATGATGGCAAGTAACCTTGGTTTGTGTTGTTTATTTTCTTACACTTGCCCCCTGCCATCTGGTTATCTCTAGTGCTACCTGCCCTTGCTAAATCTGACTGGAGTCAGTCCTTCCTGTGATCCTGGTTGTGTCAGAACTCCTCAGAGTCAAGCTGTCTCTGTGACCCTGTGATTCTGGGATCCTGTGACCCTGGGCTTGTTAGAGCACCTGGGAGTGCAGCAGCTTCCTCTGGGTGTTGTGGAACTGCTGCAGAGCTTGTGCCCAACTTCTGCTCAGGACACCAGCCAAGAGAGACAGGAAGGAACCTGAGCCATTCTGCTGGCGAAGTTCCTGTGTGTCTGGTCCCGCAGGTCCCAGTTATTCCCGGTGTAGGAACAGATGTTGGGTCCTCCTCATCTCTGATCCTGAGAGTGTCAGAGTGACTGGGAGTGGAGCTTCCTCTGGGTGTTGTGGGACTGGCTGCTGAGCTTGCACCCAAGGTCTGCTCAGGACACCAGCCAAGAGGGAGGCAGCTCTTTATAAAGGAAAACATTTAATTATGGCTGGCTTACTGTTACTCTATTCTTGTCTTGATGGGAAGTATGACACTCTGCAGGTAGTCTTGGTACTAGAAGAGCCAAGTTCTGTGTCTTGATCTGAAGGCAGCAGAGGGGAATATATATGAGACTTCAAGACCTCTCCTTTTCCAACAAGGTCACACCTCCTAATAGTGCCACTCCATGTGGGCCATCTTTCAAACACATGAGTCTATGTGTTTTTTTCTGATAATAAAGCTTGAAATAAATAAAATAAAACCAGTTTGTCTATTGCCATATGCTGAAACCAAATCCAACTCTAGTGTTCATCTAAAAAGAAGATATAGGAAATGCTCAATAATCTGTCTTAACTTGTTTTACATTATAATAACAAAATGTTTGAAGCTTGATGTTTCATAAAGAAAATAGGTTTGTTTTGGGTCACAGTTTTGGAGGCATAGTAGATGAAGAGCATATAGTACCAGCATTCCCTTGCCTTCTGGTGAGGTACTCATGCTGCATGGGAGAAAAGGAGAAGAAAAGTAGGCATGTATGAAAGGTCATGTAGGGCTGGAGAGATGGTTCAGAGCTTAAGAGCACCGACTGCTCTTCCGAAGGTCCTGAGTTCAAATCCCAGCAACCACATGGTGGCTCACAACCATCTGTAAAGAGACCTGATGTACTTACATATACTAAATAAATAAAAAAGGCTACTATTATTTAAAAAAAAAAGATTTAAAAAAAAAATCCGGGCGTGGTGGCGCACGCCTTTAGTCCCAGCACTTGGGAGGCAGAGGCAGGCGGATTTCTGAGTTCGAGGCCAGCCTGGTCTACTGAGTGAGTTCCAGGACAGCCAGCGCTATACAGAGAAACCCTGTCTCGAAAAACCAAAAAAAAAAAAAAAAAAAAAAAAAAAAAAAGAAAGATCATGTATATGTGAGGCAGGGAAAGCTGGTCCATACTCTAACACATCCTTATAGCAAATAATCCAATCCCAGAAAGTGTAGCTTGGGGCCAGTAGGATGATTCATTCATTGTTTAAAGGCATTTGCCACCCAAATCTGGAAACCTGTGTTTGGTGCTCCTAGGCAAGACATGATCCCACAAAATTGTCCTCTGACCTCACATTTGCACTACAGCATGGATACATGGATGGGGACATGCACGGGCATACACATGCACACACAGGTCTTTTGTTGAATAGTCATATCCAAACCATGTTACTATCCTGTCCTAAACATTGCCACAAAACACAAATGAAATTAGGACAGCTAGATTTCTTAAAATATTTCTCTTTCTTCCAAGAACATCTTACAGGTACCATGTATTTCTTTCAAGATGACTTTGGGGAGTGTATTCTAAACCCTACAATTGATTCTATATAAGAACGAAGTTAATTAGTTTCCTGGAGCAAAATTTCTTATGAAAAGTTCAATGTCTGTTATGACTTATTTTTGTTTTCCAGGATAACTTCAAAGACATATCCACAGTCTCCAAAGACAGTGAAGCCCACATACTTAGGGTCTCCTGTGAAGTGTTACTTTCCACCCATTCCAAGTGAAGAAACACCCAAGAAGAAGGCAGAGAAGGAAAAGAGTAATAAGGAAAAGGAAGGTGCCACTGGTCAGCAGACCACTGTCCTCCCTAGAGAAGAAACCCTAGAGAAGCACATGGCTGACAAGTATGCCACTGAGAAGTATGTAGCTGATAAGCATGCAACTGAGAAACATTCTACCACTGGAGGGAAAGCTGAGCACACTACAGGTAAACCTTCTCTGTTGCTGTTGCCAGTTAGACTTACCTTTCCCTTCATTGTTCTCTCTCTGTCCCGATCTACATACCACACTCTTCATGGTTTTGAGTTTTCTGCTAGGACAGCTTATCCCCTTGTACTGCTTTCTCAGGCTTGCTCATAATTTTTGAATCCTTCTTTCTGAGTAGACCTAGACCATGACTCTGCTTGTGGCTGTAAGACTTCATAGGAGTGCTAAGATGAGCCATGTACAGCCTACATGTGCACTTCTGCATGACAAACCACTAGCTTTAGTCCTTAAAGTCTCTGTCATGCAGTGAGTTCATTAATAAGATAGTATTGTAGAACTTGCTTGTACCCTTATATTCAACTATTTCCTGCCCCTACTGAGGAGTAAACACACCCAAGTTAGCCCATTGCAGCTTCTTCTGCTTAGTGACTAATTTTAGCGCTGTTTTGCAGTGTTTGCCATCACCATACTGAGTTAAATAGTGTTGTGTCCATTTCTATGTGAGTGGACTCGTGCTTATTTCCCCTGATATTTTTATTTATGGGGTTTTTTTTGCTCCCAATGTCTGACTGCCTCAGGAAAACACACAGCAGGCACTACTGATGCAGGGGAGGCTGCAAAGATCCTAGCTGAAAAGAGACGTCAGGCTCGGCTACAGAAGGAACAAGAGGAGCAAGAACGACTCGAGAAGGAAGAACAAGAGAGGTATACAGGCACTTAGACTTGTGTGATCTGTTGTAAAGGTGGGGTTGGAAAAGTAGCTTGCTTTTCTTCTTACAATTTTTGTGTTGCCAAAACCTGGACAGAAGTTGTGGAATATAGATTGTATGGACTACAGGGAAGGTGCTTAGGAGACTGCATCTTCTTCTATATGTTAACAGTTGCTCTTTTCTGAGGACCTAGAAATTCACATTTCTAGGATATCAACGTTACAGGTACCTTCTTTTCCCTTTTTAGATAAAGAAATGAGGCAATTCTAGTAGAACTATAAGGAGAGTTTGAACTTTTATGATTGATTGAGTCTTTCTGGAAAGACAAAAGATTCTGGCTATAGAGATGTTGATTCTGCATCCCAAATGATCCTAACTTGTCCTCGAAAGTCAGGGAGAAAAGAGAGTCAACCAGAGTCCCAGAGATAAGGGGCTAGAGAGAAGAGCCAACCCCCTAGCCCATGAGAATGAGTTATATGGGAATCCTCACCTGGAGCAAGAAAAGGATGTCATTGCAGTGGTTCTCTAAATGTTGGAGAGGATCTTATCAGAAGTGTCTGCGGGAAGGAACATAGTAGAGATGTGCTTGCTTTAGTCTCATCCTACTTTAGCAGTTCATCAGTGTTTGAAAGCCACTGTGGTAATTGTACTAGAACACTTTTCTGTGATACTGGTAGTCCTACTTTTTCTGATCTTTGTGTTCAGAAAGGAAGCACATCTTTAAAGGACAAGGTCAATTTAATCACTACAAAGAGGAAGAATGCTCTTGGGATAATCACAGAGTACAATCCTGTACCATTTAGAGAATGAAAACATGGCAGGAAACAAGCAGTGCTGTAGCACAAGGCCAGCACTGAATTTAAGATAACAAATAATAAAATATTCCTGATCCTTTAGCACCTTATAAAAAATCTTTGTGGTTTCTGATTAAATGTTTGTTGATATGTTTTTTTTTTTTTTAACAATTGGGTGATAGGTCCCTTCTTCTGAACATCTCTTATATTTTCCTACTCCAGCCTTTTGATCGATATCAACATGGTTTTTTCTTGTTGGATGGTGTATTCAAGCTGGTTTGGGTGGAATGGAGGTTAAGTAAGGGAAATGACAGGTAATAAATCATGGGATGTCAAATGACAGATTAGTACAAGTGGCCACAGAGATAACATCCTCTTTGCTGTGTACTTAAGAACTGATTATTTGCCTTCTAGCTACTTTCTTCTCTCTCACATTTCCTTCATAGCCCAGCTGCAGAAAGGTTTCATTACCTCCTGTCTTTATTTTCCCAGCTCAAACCCTTCACACTTCTACACACCCTCCAATCTTTCATTACCCAATTCTTTTTTATTATTATTATTTTTAACTTTTTTTATTTATTTAATGTATGAGTGCTCTGCTGCATATACATCCTCAGGCCAGGAGAGGGCAACAGATCCCTTTATAGATGGTTGTGAGCCACCATGTGGTTGCTGAGAATTGAACTCATGACCTCCAGAAGAGCAGCTATTAACCGCTGAGCCATCTCTCCAGCCCTACCCAATTCTTAATTTGATTCTTGGTTTCCTTTGCCATGTCGAACTCGTTCTTGTTTTTTATTCTTATTTTTTTGTCTTTCCTGCATCTCTTCTAAATGTTGCCTGGACTCCAAGCCCTTAGTCTTTAACTAGCTTTTTGCCTGACAAGTCTCCCCTGCACACAGTGTTGCTGGCTATTGGCCCTGACATCCTTCCAGTTTTCTCGGGCTTCAAAATATTTATGGCTGACAGTTGATGCAGCAGTTTCATGCTTAGCCACGAACTTGTTCTCATTTCCCTTCTTGAGTCCATTTCCCCTTTACCTTATGTTTATTTCTGAAGCTAACTGTAGCTTTGTTTTGTAAGCCTTCTATACTTTTCTGCAATGCACTGAAGACTACTGAATCTGTGCCTATGCCCTGAATTGTTGTATTATACCATAACATCTAGATATATGTGAATTGAGGAAAATTCAATTCCTTAGAGTTGTTAGCCACATATCATTGTTTATTGCCACATAACATCATTTTATAAATCATTTCCTTATCTCAGAAAGTTGTTAGCTAGCATTTGTCTATAAGGCAAATCCTATATTTTCAAATATATTTTATTGTGTCTCATATTTACCTCAAATTCAGCATTTCAAAGGCATAAATTAGTATATGTCACTCAGACTTCTTGCTCATTTTATGCACTCCATACTCCCATATACACCATTTCTGACATCTCAGAGCTACTTTCAACATGTCTGTCATCCTTCACATCACATCAGTTATCAGTTAAGTCTTCATTGGCTTTCATGTTAGCATTCTCCCCATGCTTCTCCAGCACCAGATAGGTCATCTAGACTATGTCTGTAGAGTCTTAGCTGAATGTTTCAGATCTCCCAGAGCTGATGTCCATGTTGTTTCCAGAGTGACTTTTCTTAAATAAATGTGATTGTCCTTGTTAGTGATTTTTTTTGACTACAGGGTTTATCAAATCCTACCAAATCTACCACAGACCAGCCACTCCTTGCCCCTCTGCCTTCTCTATCTAGGCCAGTCTGCAAACCTCCTCATATGTTCCAGTATGCAGCTCCATAACAACAAAAAAACTTTCTTTTTCTGTGCCTTCACATGACCTCATGTTCCTTGCCATCTGATGAGTCTTTCTTTCTCAAGATGCAGGTCAAATAACTCCTGTGGCATTTCTGGACCTGTATCAGAGAGAGAACTGATCTATTTCTCTTTACCCTTTGAGTTACGCTTTCTCATGACTAACATAGCCTCATTTGTCTACAGGTTGTCTCCTTTTCTGGCTAACATTTTAAAATGCCAGAGTACAGTCTTTGATCATTGTTGCTTGGTGCTCAGTGAAGAGGAAGAAGCTCAACTAAAACACTACCAGTAACAGCACGAGGTTTAGTAGACTCACAGGCTAAAATTTTGTGGTGAAGGCAGAAGAAAATGGTGTATACATACTGAGACAAGTAAAAAGAGAGGGGCAAATTTTGGAGAAGATGTTAAGGTTTGATTTGAAGTATTTAGGAAGATGGTATACCCAAATAATAGACTCTAAAAAGGTAAAAAAGAAAGTCTGAAAAGCTAAAAATTAGCCATCTGATTTTAGATAAACATAGGTACTTGCAGAACATACAGGTAGTTGGAAATCAGATATAAGCCTGAGACCAAGATGAAATTGAGATCTATACACTTAACTCCAAATCAGTTTTCCTCTCTCTTGCCAGAATGTGAAGCGTTGATAGTGCTACCCGCAAGGTGAGAGAGGAAAGTACCAGACAGCCTGAGGCTGGAACACAGCGGACATCTCATGGAATAGGATCATCCTCACATCTGTTTTGTTTAGTGTCAATAGTTAAAGTCACAAAACTGT
Organism: Montemys delectorum; assembly: GCA_019843815.1. Classification (NCBI taxonomy): domain Eukaryota; kingdom Metazoa; phylum Chordata; class Mammalia; order Rodentia; family Muridae; genus Montemys; species Montemys delectorum. The sequence continues at coordinate 3,333 of JADRCD010076486.1, read as the reverse complement.
GATTACCAGTTGAGAAAATGTAGCAAAAAATAAAAATAAAGATACTTGTGCTAAACTCTGGAAAGCCCAGTTATTGTCACTAGCTGTTGAGGCAAATACTGTCCAAGTCATGGATCTGGGAGACTCCCTTTAAAGAAAAAGCTTACTAGATGTTCTGGCAACAAGGTCCTAAGATAGCAAAAAGATGATGCAGTTACAAATGGCTGTGACAGCAGTGTTCTCTCAGAAGTCCACAAAGCAGTCCTAGCCTCTGGGCTTGGGGATGGCCCAAGATATACAGTGGGATTCTTAGAGTTAGGACAAGCATCCTTATACCCTAAGTCCAGTCTGGTGAAGATAAGACATTCCTGGGATTATAAAATAGATTACATGTGAAAGCTGAAATGGCTGCTAGGAGCCCATATCAAAGAATATTGAAATAAAGCTTCTCATGATCCGGCCACATAGCCAACCTGGAGTTATTGTCCAAATGAGAACACAGACCTGAAACTGCAGGCAGAGGTTCACAGTGCTGTTCATACCTGGCTTCTCACTAGCTAAGTCTCTAGGTGGCAGGTAGTTTGGGTATAAGCTAGGGCAGGCACTAGCCTTCCAATGTGTAGCAGCAAGGTAGGTAACAGGCAGGAGAGAGAAAGGACACTACCACCTCAAGTGGCCAGGAACTGTTTAAGAGGGCCTCACAGGAAGGAAAGCCAGTATTATCAGGCTATTGCAAGACATTGAGGCTGAGAATGGACTTGGGTTTAGGCAATGAACAGATTTTTTTTTGAAGTTAAATTATTGAGAAGACAGGTACAAAGACATGAAGCAGCCTGAAAGAGGTAAGAGCATGGTCATAGAGCAGAAGGCAAGTGGGAGTGAATTTAAGGAAGGTGGATTGGGATGCCTAAGACCTGAGTATTTTTGCAGCTAATGCAAAGTTGTATCTAGAACAGCGAAACTGGCATTGGAAGGAATGGAAACTAGCAAAAGTAAGTAAGAGTAATGGGAAGGTATGGGATTAATTGCAGAAGTGGTAACATTTACAATCATTTGCATATTAGGCAGGACAGGAAACATTCTGAGTACTAATAGAGTAAATGAATGAGCGAAGTATAGAGGAAGGATGAAGTGGTCCCAGTTTTCAGTGAAAAGTAGTGCTAATACTGTCAACTAGAATGAGGATAAAGGTTGACAAAAGGTGGTTGTCCACATAGAGTCCAAGAGACACAACTAAAAACATGTCAGCCGAGACTAAAGAGCACAAGAGCAATCAGCTTTGTTTGTGCCTTTCTCTAGTCAGTCTAGGAAACTAAGGAAGGGCATGAATGATCCTAAGGACCACACAGGGTGGGAATTGGGGAACAGAGCAGCCTCTGTGCGGTCACAGGAGCCAGAAGTCTGGGGAGATCCTGATGGAAGGAAGAGGATACAAGTTGTCTGTACAGTGCTCACCAGGGAAGGTCACCAAAGAGGCAGAAGGATTGGCTAAGATCAAATAAAGATTAGTGGTGAAGGTGAAGCTTTTAAAATAAAAATTGAAAACACAAGAATAATGAACAGCAAAGCTCACATATTCATCTACAAGACTAAACAATTCAAGGCCCATTGACCACATCAATAGTGTGGGCCAACTATGACAATGAGGGACTTAAAATGTGAAGTGCTAGAGATTGAGAGATACAGTCCACTGTATGAAGACTCTCTCCAGTAGCCAATGACCAAGGCAAGGAATATCCATTAACTGCTGAATGATGACACTTAATACTTGGTAGAGAAGGAAAGCTGGGCTAGGATGGGTATGATAACAAAAATCAAGAGAATGACAACTGTTCAAGGTTTGTCGAACTCTAGAAGAGAAACTAGAACATGGAGGTAGGTTAGTGACAATGACAAATGCAGTGGGCTAGGGGTGGCCTATGGTAGAGGGCTGGTAGGAAAAGATGAAGTGGTTTTTTTTTTTTTTTAAGTTTTTTTATTAGATATTTTCTTTATTTACACGTCATTTCTCCTTTCCCAGTTTCCCCTCCAAAAAACAAACAAACAAACAAACAAACAAAAACAACAAGAACAAACTCCTGTGAAGTGGTTCTTAAAGCAAGAAGTTTCATACTTGGAGAAAATAGTGAATTACTAGTTTCCCATGAAAAGCCAGGCTTTTTAGTGCTAGCTTTAAAATACTTTTAAGGGAGGTAAAAAGAAATCTTTTCAGTAAGAGAATGGGGACTGAATTTCCCTGAATGCACCAAGGAAAAGATAAGCAGAGGCTGGTAGGTATATGGGGAAAAATTATGTATCCAGTGATAATAAGGTTTAAGGAGGTTTAGAATCGTAAGGATGCCACTATAACAGTCTGTGTCTCCCCACCCCCTTTCTCTGGATCTCCTGCTCCAGTTTTTGCTCTCATTTTCTTGCTCTCACAGTCCCTTGCTCACTCACTCTCTTTTAATCTTTGAGAGAGAGTGAGGGTGTGTGTGTGTGAATATGTTGAGCTTTACCTGCCATGGCTAATACATGGTCCTTTGGCAGTTTGCCTTTGGAGGGTATCATCCTCTAACAGTGCTTTTGTTCTCAAAAGGCTGGAAAAGGAGGAGTTGAAAAGAAAGGCAGAAGAGGAAAGGCTGCGCATAGAAATGGCCTATAAACAAGAAGAGGAAAAAAAGCGGCAGGAGGAAGAAAAGAAAAGAAAGGCAGAAGAGAAGGCAAAAGAAAAGGCTGAGGAGGAGCTGTTGTCAAAAGAGAAGCAAGAAAAGGAAAAACAAGAAAAAGAAAAGAAGGAAAAAGCCATGATTGAAAAGCAGGTGCAGCCTGAGGTCTCAGACTTTTCTTGTTATTCAATGGCATTAATATTAGGCAAAATCTGTTCAATTTGAATGAGTCATAATAATAGCCATAATAATAACTTAAAGGTTTTTCTTAAACTCCCTATACTGGTTATTAAATGTAACTCATGTGAAATAAAGTGAAGTCATTAATGTGTTTCATATCAGTTTGGATTTCTCTACTAGAGGGAGACACTTGAATAAGAATAGGGGTTCCAGTGGTTTATTTGGGAGAAAATCTAATGAATCTGGTGTGAGAATAAAGAAAATATATCAATGAATAAGTTATTGTGGGTAACTGGAACTTAGTGCCATTGGAACTCCTGAGACTTAGAATTTTCTCTCTGAGGAGTAAGGAAACTGGGCAATTTACTAACACTGCTCCTTACTGTGTGTCTTAGTTGGAGTTTCATGGTGTCTATGAAGAGACACCATAACCAAGGCAACTCTTATAAAAGAAAATATTGTTAAATTGGGGCTCACTTACAGTTTCAGAGGTTCAGTCCACTATGCAAGGTTTTTTTTTTTTTTT
>JADRCD010076484.1:0-17494 GCA_019843815.1 Montemys delectorum | reverse complement strand
ATAGATAGATAGATAGATAGATAGATAGATAGATAGATAGATAGATAGATATCTCATATTTCTTTATTCACTCATCAGTTGAGGAATATTTAGCATGCTTCCATGCTTTGGCTATTATAAACAGTCCTAAACCATGGATGATTATCTTAAGTTCTTTTTCTGTTGCTGTGATAAAGTATTCTGACAAAAACTACTTAAGGGTCTTACAGTCTCAGAGGCAAGGTTATAGTTCTTTGTGGCAGGGAAGTCAAGACTGCTGGAGACCAAAACAGTTAGTCACATTGCACCTGTAGTCAGTAATCAGAGAAATGGATGCCTCTATCTCAGACACCATTATACTGCTGTGAAGAGGCATCATGACCAACACAACACTTATTTTAAAATGCAGTGAATTGGGGACAACATGACAGCACACATGGTGCTGAAGGAGTAGCTGAAAATTATATTGTGATCCACAGAGTAAAGGAGAGAGGACGCTGGAACTCAAAGCTCCAGTCCTGCTCCCATGACACATTCCCTCCAGTAAGGCAACACCTAATCCCATGAAACAGTTTCACTCCCTGCTGACTAAGCATTCAAATATATGAGCCTACTGGAACCACCTAAATTTTACCTTGTGTTACCTAATCTGACCCAGAATCCTCTGTCCAGGCAATTGTCCTTCTCACTACTAGGATGTGTTTTCCTAATCAATAAATGTAATCAAAATAATCCTCTCAGGCATGCTAATGGGTCCTCTTAACAAGTCATTTAAGATACTGTCAAGGGAACAACATTTGAAATATAAATAAATAAAATATTCAATAAAAGAGATGATGCCAAATTGACAATATTGACTATCACAGCCCCACGCATTGTCAACCTGACATCCAAATAGCTATCACATTTAAACTATAACCAACATTCTTTGTACCCATAGGTTCATTATCATCATATAAAATTAAAGCATTCATTTCAACAATACAATTCATCATAGTGTCTAGCAGTTTCAACATTTTAAATGTTCAAAGTCTCTATACAACTGCTCTAAGATCTATCTACTTCTATATGATCAAAACCAACTCATTTGCTTTTAATATAGACTGACACAGTGAACATTCCTATCATAAAAAGAATAGGGGAATCACATGGAACAAGAAGACCAAGCAAAGCTAAAATCCACCAAAATTTTAGCTCCTTGTTCAGCATCTGGAGATCATTGTGTAATTCACTGGGCTTCAAAAAGCTTAGGTGACCTCACTCCTCCAGTTCTCATTACAACATGCCTAGATTCTCTTCTGCACATCCACACTCATGAAGTATAGAGGAAGAAGGACTGGATTATAAAACTATACAATCTTCACAAACATTGCCATCAGCTGTAGACAACTTTTCAAAAGTATAAGTACCTGGAAGACATTTCACATTTGATCTATGACATTGGGAAAAAATATATATTTAGAACACCAAGGAAAGGAGAGTGTTCTGAACTATTTATGGAGTCATAGACCAACTTCTATATAAAAATAAAAAAATAAACTAAAACCTCATCTGACTTAGCTTTCTAACTATTATTTAAAGTTTTCTGACTCATCCCAAATGTACTTTTGGTTAGATCAAGATACAAGAGCAATTGAAGTTATTCTTGACATTTTTATAGTTATAAGACCAAAAAAAATCATATAAGTATTGAAAGTAATGAGCGGTAATGATAAGCACCAACTCCTCTTGCACTTCATATACATAATTCAATGTAAGATTCAAAGGTAAGCAAACTTGACTTTCTTGGTTTCAAAAGTTGAAACACTTTAAAGGGTAATATTGACATTAACACATTTAACATCTATCAAATAAACTCTTTATGAAGAAAGGACCCTGAGGGAAAAGTATGGTCGCTGAGTAAAAGTATTCTTGAATAGGTCTATGAAATTATTGTTTTTAAATTTTCATTAATGTTGAAAATACATGACAATAAAATAGTGATCTGTTTTTACTTCAAAATGCAATGAACCAAGAAACCACCAACTATATTTATGCTGTAATTAAACAGATGTAATACAGATAGATTTTTTTGTGAAATAATGTTTGTGTTTAGAAATCAACTTACAAATTTGGACATGTGAGCATGTAATTATGCTTCTCTGTTGGAGAAAGGACTAATTCATCATGAAACTGATTACTGCTTCAGACATTCTCTGAGTGATTTCCATGTAATAAAAATAGTGATAGAATACACTGAAGAAAAAATTAGCTTCAAATATATGCCTCAAAAGAAAAGTAATGAGGACCTTGCCTAATTCATGTGCAGGGTCAGAGATTATGCGTATACAAATACTAGGCTCTAAGTAATTTTTTTCTAAAGTAAATGGTTTCCTGGCATAGCATGTTATATACTTGGAGCATGAGTGGAGTGGGGTTGTTTCCAATTGATCAGTAGATACATCAAAATATTGTTGATGGCTGTAGAATATTAGTTTGAAACTTTAAGATAAAGAAGGAAAGTATTTAGAAATTATCATGTATACAAATCTCAAATTCTACTTCTCTCATGTGGTGTTTTTAATTCCCCAAATTTGCTATGACTATGTACTGATAGAAAACCATTCCCTCACAAGAGCACCAGGCCATTAATAATTCAGAACATGTTCTTCTTTCACAGAATTTTTTGATTTTTTTTTAATCCCTGAACACATATTGAAAGAAGTGACTGTTTTCTCATGGGGCTATTTAGGAGCCTGACAGCAGTCTACAACTGATTTCTGGATTAAAATTCTCTAGCTCTACTAGTCAAAAGACAAGATTCTTTCCTCTAGCTAAATTCATGGTAACAGCTCCATTCACTCGTTCCTCCATTGGACAATCAGAACAAATCGAGGCACTTTAGACTGGGCAGAGAGAAGCTCAACTTCTGCCTTTACATGTGCCCTGACTTCAAGTCCACACAAGTCATCGCTTGTTGTTAGTAAAAGTTATATATGCAAAATAAGTGTGACTGCAAGTTTTACGTTTGATTTATAGTTCTACTTCTTACTACACAGTAATTTTTTTCCAAAGTTCTTTTTTGATCTTCTTGATCCTATTACATCGATCTGTGATATGTGTGTAAAAATAATGTATATTTAAAATTGTGGTGGCTTTTAAATTCAAGGATAAACATATTTATTTCATAGATGTGTCTACTTAGATCTTATTTCTACATCCTTCTTAGAATCCAAGTCAATTATGTATCTTCTTCAGAAATGTTGCCATGGCCAACAATAGCAGTAACTGTAGTTCTCATTCCCCACATATTCAGTCATACCAGGTTGCTGTGCTACAACTTTTCATGAATTATAGTGTGCAGCAATCACTTACATCTGAAAAGGTTCTATTACTATTCTCATTCTACAAGTATAACGCTCAGGAAGAAGAGACAGTCATCATATTCTCTTGCTCGCTCTTGCTCTCTCTCTCTCTCTCTCTCTCTCTCTCTCTCTCTCTCTCTCTCTCTCCACACCTGCATTGTCCTGTGCATGGCACATACTGTTTCTAACACCTCCATCTACTACCTTTGGCATGGGTTGATTCTACTTCCTTTTCTTTGATCCTATCTACAGATCTGTAAGAAAATGAGGTCTTTCCAAATCCAACTATTAGATGGAGCACATGCAAGTGACATGGCTATATTTTTAACAATAGGCATCATATATGTGCCTTCAGCATATACTATAATTTGATAGAGACTAATTAGACAGGAAGACCTGCTTAGATGTCTGTGAGTATAAAGACAGCCATGACACACAGAATGCATGAAATGACAGAAAACGCTTAAGAAGTAGCAACCAAAAATTCTTCAAAAGCAATAAGTAGTTTATATTTTCTTGTCCTTATCAGTCTTAAACTTTTGGAGAGCAGGAAGGTTATCTTATCTCATTTACCTGTTGCCTACCTTGGTTTCTGATAAAGAATAATAATTAATGGGAGTGTTAATAAAATTTACCAGTATTCAAATACTTTCCCCTTGCTGAATGGAATGCTTATGATTTCTGGTTACTTGCTGGTTGAACTGTGTACAGAACTTGAGAAGGTGATTATAAAATCCAGTGGAAGCATAAAAGTATAGAAAGTAAAAAAATTGAAAAGGAAGAATAAAGATACTGGGATTACTATAATTGTTACACATTGTATAATAGAGTACTTTTAATTCAAAGAGTATAATTTGTGAATTATTGGTTATTTTATTAAAATGTGAACATTGGAATGATGTGTATATATAAAAGTTCTATATATTGTTGATGCAATGACTGATATACTATGGAAGAAATGAGGATTCCATCTGCCAAGTAACTATAAGAGTTTGAACAATTTGGCTTAGTTGTGTATACAATGGGGAAAGGAAATATATTCACTTAGACTATTCATCACATGTTCTAGGTAGATAGAAAAATTTAGAACAAGCAAAAAAATAATAAATGAAAAATAAGAAAAATTTTAGGATGAAATCATATATCCCTGCTGCTAGAATGTGTCCCTGCTGTTCTGTTATTGCTAAATTATTGTACTTATGATGAGCATCCCTTAAATCATTATTAATTGTGTTCATTGCAAGGATGAACGATGGAAAAACTGGATAGTTCCTTAAAAATTCTATTTTTATTTAATTTTTCCTGTTTTATTAATTGTTTGAGAAAACTGTACAGATGTTCTGTACATATGTTCTTTAATCTTCTCCCAGGTCCTGCCTTATCCACCCAACTTTGTGTCCTCTGCTTCATTCTGAGCAAGCCAATTTTCTTCCAATATATGCTTGAAAGTATAGCTTTGCAGTGGAGCAGGGTTCAGTTACCAGTAGCTAAACTCTTAAAGAAAAATAACTCTCCCTTTCTCGATAGTCACTAATTGCCGATAGCTCTACTGTAATCATCTCCAGGATCTGATTCGATCTAGCTTGAACTTGCAGATTTATTCAAGCTGTCATAACCATTGCTCCTGCAATCAACTTGCACCCTACAAAAGTGTGGTTGGTTCTTTCTGGGACATTTATGTTCCTGTTACATCAATGGGCATATATTGTCAGAGTAGATATTTTTGTAGCTCTCAGAGTTCACATATGGGAGAATGGTGGATACATACATTTACTGGTGATGTACACAGCACCTTTAAGAACTAAGGCAGCTAACTATTAGATGAAGCTACCAGGCATATACTAGCTTGATAGCTCTATGTTCTATGATGCAAACATGTGTTAAACTCAATAATTAGATCTTATTGCTCAAGATTGGATGTAACCAATAGCATTGAGAAGAATCTGTAACATTTAAGATCAATGGAACTTGACTAGCCAACAACTCAAAAAGAAGCATATGATTCTAGGTACTGAGTTTTCTCTTATCCTGTGGTATCATCTAGTAAGGAGATTGATGCCTGTTATAGGGTAACTCTATATTCTCATTCATTGTTTCCTCTGTTTCTCTTTCTCTGTGTTTGTCTCTCTGTGTGTATCAGTCTCTCTATCTTTGTCTCTGTTACTCTCTTTCTCACTTCATTTCCACCTCCATATACATGGAAGGTTTCACAGGATTCCAAATTAGTTTTTCATAAGGTCTTTAATGTTAATTACCCCTCACACAATTTCCTCCTCTACTCTGTCTTCTGAATCCCCACCTTAGGGAAATTTCTTTTAAAACTGTTAATTCAATTTTGCATTTGGTTGTGAATTTTACTGTTCTCACAATAAATGACGGGTGTGGTTCTGTCAGTTTCTGGCGGTATACTCACATCCAAGGCATACTTATCTCAGTTACTGTCCAACCTCTTAGTTTTCTGTAGGATCTCCTTTGAAGAAACAACTAGAGTCAGGGTAAAATAGTCCTAGCCACAGTTCCACCCAGCTAGGATACCAATTTGGTCATCCATCTGATAAGGAAAGCTTAGAGAGAGAATTAGTAGTATTTTGAAGGACTTACAGGCGCTGTTACTTCAAGACAGATAACATATTTAAAACTTGATGCTATTCAGGTTCAGAGCTACAGGTTCAGATAGAGACAGGAAAGAAGAATACATGAATAAGTAGAACAATGTTCATTTGAGGTCTACTTATTGCTTTCTTACTCTTGATAGGGTAGCTCCCTGAAATATAAATATATAATATATATATATGATATATTTATGTGTGTTTACATATATAATATATCCATATGCCTATAGGTACAAATGTGTATATATGGTTTTTATGCTAATCTTATAAGCATAACTTAAAAACGTAAGCTAATTCAAATGTTACACTTCCCCCTTTTAATCTACCTTATGAATCTTATAAGCATAACTTAAAAGCATAACTTATTTTCATTTACACTAAAGAAAAATATGTTGAGAAAAATTAATGCTCGTTCAAACATTCTATATTGAACAAAGACCACAAAGTTACCCTCTTCTTTTTTTCACTGTTTCATTCAAAGCACCCTTGTTTCATTCTGTGTGATTTTCATGCTCTAGAAGACAAAGATCATGAGTCAAATGTTCAAAAATGTCAATTCCTAGTCACAAAACAGAAGTAACAAAGTTACTTTTTCTTCTGGCAACTGAAAAATCTGTGTAGAGAAAGATAACATGGATGTTAAACCCATAAACTATTAGAAAAGCTAAGATGGAAAAGAGTCCTTACCTAGAATGTGTCCTCATAATGCTGATTTTGTTCCATTAATGAGGTTATTAGAGTTAAGTTAATCATATTTATGTATTACAACATTCAGAGTTCTCAAATTGCCCATAAGTAATTTAATGAATCAGCCTGAATGGCTACAAACACTGCCAACACTTATAACTTAATTTGCATTATCATTTAGAATGCAAGGATACATAAAGTTAATTCAAATGTTACATTTTCCCCTTCTAATCTGCCTTGGGAATGCCAAGCAGATGGCCTGATTTAGGTATTGATAAAGGTCTTTAAAATGAACATTAACGGCATCCTGAAGGACTTATACTAGCTGTTATTTCAAATGAGAGAATGTATTTAAAATTTCTGTTTTTCACAAAGACCCAGTAGAAATGGGAAACAACAATAAAAGAACAACTTTCATAGCTTCAAATTCTCATGAGTATATATCTCATCCACAGAGTCTACGTCTTATAAATTAAAAATTCCATTAATAATTTTCATTTTTTTCTCATAACATTGAGAACTGAGCAGACAGGGGGAGTGGTCTCCAAAAAGAAGTTCATGGTTCTTTCACAATGGAGTAAAGTATGTTAACATTTATAAAATGAAGAAGGCATGATTTAAGAAGCTTAAAATGTGAAAGTAGAAAATCATGCAGGGAACGGCCTTTGATTGTACATGAGACTGTCGTAGACTCTTTTAACATCTTAATTCTATTTCCATTTTTTGTGCCTGATTTTGTGTGTATGTGTGTGTGTGTATGTGTGTGTGTGTGTGTGCATGTGTGTATGAATGAACATATTTATGTATTAGTGTCCATGGAGGTTATAAGAGCATCAGACTCTCAGACCTCCTGGATCTGAAGTTGAGGCAGTTAGGGCCTATCTGATGGAGGACGTGGAAAATATGCTCAGGTCCTCTGAAAGAATAGCAATTGCTCTTAACTGCTGAGCCATGTCTCCGGCCCCTTTGAGTCTTCCCAATTTCTATTTAGCTCAAAGCACAATGTTTGATGAGTCTTATTTTAAAAGAAAGGAAAATAAAACTGACTATCAGAAAGCATTATAATGAACTATTCTTAAGTTCACATTTCTAGGGGGCAAAATGAAGACAGCTCCCTAAATATGATAGTTGACCCCTAGTCACCAAAAACATCAAGTGTTATAATAGGAACAACATACCTAGAATACAATTATGCAAGACTAGCCCTAAAGGAATCTTGGGAATGAGTCTCAAAAGACTGTACGATTGGGCTGGAGACGTGGTTGATGATTAAAAGCACTTGCTCTTGCAGAGTTTGATTCCCAGTATGCTCAGGGCAGTACCCAATCATCTCTAACTCCAGTTACAATGGATCTTATTTTTCTGCAGGCAACAGACGCATACCTGTGTACCAATGCACCAGCAAGCAAAACACTCATGTAGATAATATAAAAAGCATTTTAAAGGTCCCATGCTCAAGCACCAATCCCTGACATTATTAATGATATTGTGCTATACTTGTGGACTAACATAATTGTCCACTTATGGGCTCTACCCAGCAGCAGACTAAAACAGAAACAGATACTCACAGCCGAACATTAGAAGGGGGTCTGGAACACTTATATAATGGGTTGGGGGGAGGGATTGAAGGCCCAGAAGTAGATGGGAACCTGACAGGAAGACCAAAAGAATCAACAAATCTGGATCTCTGGGAGCTCTCAGAATCTGAGCCACCAACCAAAGAATATCCAGAGGCTGGAACAAGGGCCCCCATCACATATGCAGTATATAGGCAGCTCAGTCTTCATGGCTACCCGGCATGGCCTCAGTGAGAAAGGATATGCCTAATCTGGCAGAGAAGTGATGTGATGTGGCAGGGTGAGGGGATACTGGGGGCGGGGGTAGGGGATTGAGGTGGCATCCCAGCCTCTCAGAGAACAAGGTTAGGAGAGGTGAATCTGTTAGGGAGAGACAAGGATAGGGAGCAGTACTTGGGATGTAAATTAGTTAATTACTTTAAAGGATGGCTAGGACCCATAGCAATACTCCGTAAAACAATATAACATATCACAGGGAATAGGAAATGCTCTTGGAATGCAAAAAAATCCATCATCATTGAAATATTATCGCCAGACAGCAGCCAATGCAGTCAGATGAGATAATTAGAAATATCTAAGTTTATTAAAATTAACATATATTTTAAAACTTCAAAAGCTTTGTAGTTTAAAACAGACACAAATACCTTACAAGTGTGTAAACACTTCCCCACCATTTTAACTGAAATAGAATTTTAAAGAAGTTTGAATAAAACACATACTCATGTAAACTTATAATATGTACAATGAGAACTTTATTGGGTGGGGTGAGTAAGATAATACTTATCAAAAAAGGAGTTAGTGAACTATCGAACAAACCAAGAGAAGGTAATAATTTGAAATATAGTGCAAAAGGAGTGTATGAAAAACAATGGTTGCCCAAGAGATCATGCAAGTATTCTAATCTATTGGGAGTTTTCAACAGGAGAAAGGACAGATTCTGGGGAAAAGATATTTCAATAAATAGCAATAATATGATTTTTAAAAGAATTAGAAACTATGAGTGCACAAATACAATATAAATGAGAAACAAGCCATGTAGCCTCAGAGAAGCCACAAAACAATACCTGTCATATTTAAACTGTTTGAGAGAAAGACAATGATGAAGAGAAAACCTCAAAAATATCTTTAGATTGGAAAAATCACATACAAAGGTGTGTGAATGCAAATTTTTCTCTCTCTCTCTACTTTTTTTAATATAAAAAAAAAAATCCGTAAGCTAGGAAACCATAACAATTACAATTGTACGCACAGATCTTCCTCCATAAATTAGTATATAAAACTCACCAAGCAAAGTTATATTTTGGAGTGGTATACAGCTATTAGTAAGTGTAATGAAAATGAGCCAAGTAGTCTCTGTAAACCCAATGAACAAATGAGAACATAATAAAAAGCAAGCTATCACCAAACCCTTCAAGACTCAGGAAATAAGTCATTTGTGTTAAGAAAAATGCAAGTATCAAAGGAGAGTTAGTAACTCAGAATTTGTGTGGTATTAAATTAAAATGAATTTGTATCATGCTGTAAACTTTGTAGTGTAAAATTAGCCCTCAAAAGTAAATAAACAAACATGACTCTATTGCCAGTGAAACTTCACAATTGCAGGAAATAAACTTACTTGTAATTTCCATGCTAAGAACTGTTCTATTTAAGATTTTAATTGAAGCTATAATATTATAATTGACCCATATTTAAATTATTCACAAGAGACAGGTGTTAAAAAATTTTCTACATGTATAAGATGTATTATTATCATATCAAGATAAACAGTGGTCCCATATACTCAATCATTAAAATTTCTGAATGCTGGGTGCCTTCAAACATTGTTCTCAGTTTTTTCTCAACAATTTTAATATATATAAAAAATTAATTTTGATGCCATATCCAAATGAGCAGTAGGCTGAATTTGATCTGTGGTACATATTTTCCAGCCTCAAAACTAATTCAAAGTATGCATAAATAAATATGGGCAAAAATCAGCAAAATTAATTCTAGAGAAAGAACGAAAAATTAATAGAACCACAAGGTAACTTTTGAAAAAGATTTATGTCTACTATGGTCATACCACCCTGAATATGCCTGATTTTATCTGAATAAGATTCAATACAGTTGACAAATCTCTACCTAATGAAAAATAAATGATAGAGATGAATATAAATATCATGACTGAGAGGATTCAAACACCAATCCTAAACATATTTCCAAATTATGAGGCCATGTTCATCTGTATGTAATGAGTTTTGTAGTTTGGTAAAATGGTAGTTGAATGAAGGCAAATATATAAATTACAAATATCACTTCACAGACTCTTTGATACAAAAGTCATGCCCTGTTGACTTTTGACTTTGGAATTAATTTTACACAAATATTTAGGGAATAACTTGAATACAATCACTCCTATTGTTTATAACGAAGAGATGCTTCCCAATTTATCTGCTCAGCAATATCCTCCTTTTTAAAAACTTTACAACTTCAGTAGCCAGTGATATGCTAATAAGCCTCATCACTTGATTTTGATAATCTGAACCCCCATAGTGGAAGAAGAAAAATGAATAAATGTTAAAAATTAGCAACTCATTTGGTGAGGTCCTATGAAACTCTACTGATTAAAATATTAACCTGATTCCAAAATGAAAGATAGATATTATAGAAAAGATACATAGACATCACTATGTCTATGAACAGATGTGGATAAGATTATTATTTCTACAGTTAATGATATATTCATAACAATTATCAGGATTAACAAAGGTTTCTTCGGCAAGTATTTTATTGCTCCAGCATTTGATAATCAATATATGTAAGCTACTATATTTACAGATTGATAAACAGATGCTTCAGGAAACACAATCACATAGGATCACAAGAATCACATAAAAATTCACATTGATTGAAAGTTCTCAACACACTAGAAGTAAGCAAGCATTAGTAGTAAGTTACCTTACTCCAAACATTATAAATATCTAAGTTAAAATAATAGATAAAAATCTTTGTTACTTTAGATAAGGCAAATATATATATATATATATATATATATATATATATATATGGCATAAAATATGAATGATAAACAAAACCCCCAAAATTTTTTAAATTGTCATCTTTGAAAGTCACAATTAAATAAATGAAAAAAGCCCAGAAATATTATGAGGCATGGGTCTGTACCAAGAGTAGATAGTCCACTATATCAATGTGATTATAAGGAAAAGAAACCCATGGATCTGTATAGATACTCAGGAAAATGAGTTTTTAGAGAAATAAAAATAAAAGGGCCAACATTCATGCCATACCAATAAGTCTAACACTTTACAGCAACTTCAAGTTTTCACAAGATTGTTTCAATGCCATAATGTGGGTTGGTGAACCATGCAGACAGCCTGGTCCCAAGCCGAGCACAGGCCTGGAACCCGGGAGACCTGGTGGTTCTGCCACGCCTCCTGGGCCCCTGACTCCTGTCACAATTACAGCCCACACAGCTCCCCCTCGCTCCCCCTCCCCTGCAGGAAAGGTTTGTGGCTGTCATAGGAGCATAAGAGTAGCACCAAGGCTTCCCACATGCAAATAAGGTCTCCCCAAGCTCTCACTCCAAGCCAATGAGAAATACCTGCTGTCAAAACCTAAATCGCCCCCAAAACTGTATATAAATCCTATCCAGGGAATTAAAGGTGTGAGAGAACTACTACTTCTTCTGAGCCTTCTATTCTCAGAGCTGTAACACTTGGGAAGAGGTCTGCTTTCCAGAAACACCACCTGAAGCTGCGCTGCACTCCTCACTAGCTGGTTGGCCTCTCTCCTCAGCCCAGCCCAACCCCACCTCAGGGCAGGGTGTGGAGCAACTGAGTGACCTGGAAAGTGTTTCAGAGACAGAGGTGGAGCCAACTGCAGGAGCAGAACCAGCAGAAGCGACTTCCCCTCCCAGCCCGCACTTGCTTCCCTTCTATGGAACTTTCTCGCACCAGGCCGGGCTAGAGATCTCCGTGGAGAGCCTCTGGTACACAGGCCCACGCCATAATGTTATGGTCACCTATGAAATATCACAGTTACTTACAAAGGGTAAACTTTGATATTTTATCAACATGATTGCAAAATACAGATTTTTATAACCAAGGAGAAGGATTGGAAATTTGTCTTGGCTTACTTTAACGGTCCTCTACTATTAAAGAACTAATATATTCTTGCATAAGTATTAGTTCCACAGCAATAGATTATATTGTTCTATACCTGTAATATCCCAGGCCATGTCTTACATTTATGCTGCCAGTTCAGAAGCTGCTAGATCTTGATATAGATTCCTCAAGTGACCTCTCTTTAAATATGGTTTTCTTCAATTGCATCGGCAGAATTACGTGTGTTCTTTTTATTGTTATGTGTGTGATACATCTATATTTGTGTGTATGTTATGTACATGTGCATGTAAGTACACATGCCTTTGTATCTATATGGGGTGGAAACAGGATGCAGACACTGGATGCCTGCTGTTCTGTCTCTACTTTATCTTGGGAGACAGGGCCTCATATTGATGTGTCACTCACCAGTTTTATCACAGCAACAGGAAGGAAACTAGAATATATATAGTAGCTTCAAGATGGAAAGGTCTAAAACAGCAGTTCTCAACATGTAGATCAAGAACCCTGTGGAAGCATGTTGAGCAACCCTTTCACAGCGGTCACACATCAGATATCCTGAATATCAGATATTTCCATGAACATTCACAACAGTAGCAAAATGATATTTCTGAAGCAGTAATGAAAATAATGTTATTATTAGCGATCATAACAACAGGAGGAACAGTACTAAAGGGTTGCAACATTAGGGAGGTTGAGAACTACTGGCCCGAGGTAACCAAACCCAACCTGGTTACACTGTATATTTACTCTGTCATTACTGGACATTATTATCAGGACAGTGTCCTGAGAGAAAAGACCAGGAAAACAGAAAAAATAAAGAAGTAGGAATGTATGATATTGGGAAGTCCTCCGAAGCTATGTCTTATGTCAAACAAGCCTATTAAGAAGTACAGCATCCAGGGAAGATTGGACAAAAGTCACCAACTTTTCAATCTCAGCCACTATTTAATTCATATAAAGAAAGAGTTAATACTATTTTTGCTATACTTTAGTGGAGAAATCAGATGACTCAAAGTCTAGAGTCAAGGGGCTGGTATTATTTGAAATTAACAAATAGAAAAAATCCAAAATACTTGAAGCTTCATTCCCTAATGAGTCATCTTAGGGAACATTTTTAAATGGTGACATTCTGGATAAATAGCTAGTTGTTAGCATATTTACCCTTTCAGAATATGTAGACAAGCAAGACACACACTAAGGAGGTAATAGCAAGAGTGATTTTCATATACTAGACTGAACTAAGAAGCACTTAAAACATACGTGTCTCAGACACTTGTCCAGAAATAGGAACTTAAGGAAATAGCTTCTGTTTACCAGATTGTATCCCTGTGATCTGGACCAGCAGGTTATCCTTCAGTGACAGTGCCCTGAGAAAGAGGACCAGGAGATCAGAAAAATAAGGATATAGGTAAATGTGAGACCGAGAAGCCATCAACAGCTATGTCTTATGTCAAACGAGTTTATTAATAAGTACAGCACTGATTAATGGGAGCAGAGGTCCTTGGACCTCTGAAGGTTTTATGCCCCAGTGTAGGGGAATGCCAGGGCCAGGAAATTGGAGAGGGTGGGTTGGTAAGCAGGGGGAGAGAGGAAGGAATAGGAGATTTTTCAGAGGGGAAACCAAGAAAGGGGAGAACACTTGAAATGTAAGTAAACAAAATAGCTAATAAAGTTATTTATGCACTATCCTTCTGGGTGGGAAGGATATTGGACCAAAATAACCAGGAACTGTCATTCAGTGAGGCAAAATCAACAAAAAGGTAATCAAAAACAGTGGTGGTGCATGCCTTTACCAGCACTTGGGAGGCAGAGGCAGGCAGATTTCTGAGTTCGAGGCCAGCCTGGTCTACAGAGTGAGTTCCAGGAGAGTCAGGGCTACACAGAGAAACCCTGTCTCAAAAACAACCACCGCCACAACAAAACAAAACAAAACAAAATTGTTTTACAAAGGGGACATGGGATATCTACCTCCAGAACATTACTCATTGAGGATGCAGTGGCCTTGGGAATTGTAAACGTAGCCCTAGAAGTGAGAAAAGCTGGGTTCTCAACATCTGAAGCCACAGCTCCCCCAAGACCCTGGCCCCAGGCCATTTCTAATTCCTTTAAGGGTACTCCTGGTTTTAGACAGGGATCTATGGTCCTTTTTCATATGTCAGGTCCTCGAGTCAATCAGACCATCCTCAGCCGACCTATATTGTCTTCACTTTCTTCATCATCGTGTGTGAGTACTACTCCCGACCCTAAAGTGAGCCATCTCTATTCCATTGATGTTCCATGTCTTTGCCATGTTACCTTCTTTCTTCACCTCACTCTGAGCTGCCTTATCCTTTTGCTCAGCTTGCTTCCTTTCTTGACCTTGTTCTAGAGAGACCTACTCCCTACTGCTTTCCTGTTTCTTGGCTCTCTGTACAGGGTAGAGTATACAGATGATTGAAAAGCGAGGCAGCACTGTGATGCTCTTTTGCTAAACCCTGCCCTGTTGTCTTCCTGTCAGGTGCGTTTTCTCAACTTACCTGTGTATAAATAGTCCCACAGCAGGTACCTGGGTTAAGAAGTCACAGATGGCAACTGACTCCATGGAGAATATTTGGCCATTAAAAACTTTAAAGAGAGAGAGAGAGAGAGAGAGAGAGAGAGAGAGAGAGAGAGAGAGAGAGAGAGAGAGAGAGAGAAATCTTGCCTCCTTAGGAAAGAAATAAGCCAAACCAATTTTATAGCTATTATTTTTATTTTTTACATATATTTCTTGTGTTAACATATGCCATATGCCATGACATTGGAGATCTCTCTCTCTCTGTCTCTCTCTGTCTCTTTCTCTGTCTCTCTCTGTCTCTCTCTCTCTCTCTCTCTTTGTTTTGTTTTGTTTTGTTTTGTTTTGTTTTGTTTGAGACAGGGTTTTGAGACAGGGTTTCTCTGTATAGCCCTGGCTGTCCTGGAACTCACTCTGTAGACCAGGCTGGCCTCAAACTCAGAAATCCGTCTGTCTCTGCATTCCAAAGTGCTGGGAATAAAGGCATGTGCCACTACTGCCAGCTGGGGGTCTCTCTAAAATGATGTTTTAATGCTAGAAATTCTCAAATAAATATCCAAGTGTAAATAATGCTTTTGTTGTATCAGTCATAAACGTCTACACTCAAAACTTGGTCTTTTCTAACATGTCTTATTAAAAATATTTTACAAAAAAAATTACAACCACAGCCGCTCTGGATAATTCTCCAATGGAAATTGTGTTTTAGTGGTTTGTTTATAATGTTCTTTAACCTCATCAAAATTTTAATATAATCAGTAGCTTTGCTATATGCCCAACCAATTATCAGAAATGGAAATCAAGAAAGCATCCAATTTAAAATAGCTATTGTTATTATTTTTAATAACCCAATCATATTATGATGAAGCTCCATGCTTTAAAATGCTTAGCTATCCCTTTTTCTTCTATAAGCAGTAATTTCATAAAAACTCTTGTTGCATCTAATGAGTTTTGCCTTTCTAAAAAAGAAAAATGCCAACGTAGCTTCCCCAAGATGAGTAATTTAGATTTTAAAAAGGAACCATGCCATGTGCATTTATATTACTTTAAACTGCAAGGACATACTGAGAACTTGGCTGAAATATGTAATTAAATGAAACTAAGACCATTCAAGCTGGGTTGTGGTGGTATGTGCCAGTCATCCCAGAATGTATGCTGGAATTCCAGGAGTATTGGGAATTATCCATAATGTCAGATATTTGAGGCTAGTCTGACAAACATACAGCAAATGTGTTTCTAATTAATTCATTAATTAATTCAAGCAATAAAAATTATCCATCATATGATGCATAGAGCTATTTGATCTGAATTAGCTATTGCTTGGTTTTAATCGGCCCTTTATGCCAGTTAGTCATGTGTCCCTCAGCATTATGTAACTACTTATTTAGAGGATAATGAAACTACTGTCTGTCCTTATGAGGGTTAGCATCCAATTTTCCTTAGGACAGCTTAAAAGCAATTGTTCTATATGCCTGTCTGTCTGTCTGTTTATTTGTTGATTTATTTATCTTCCACCAGTAGATCTTTGCTTCGGGTCTTAAACATGGAAATGGGCATCATGAAGTCACTGTGATTTATAATTGAGAAAGTTTAGAAATAAGTTCATTTGAAGAGATTGAACACATTGTGCTATGTGAACCTTGCCTGATCTTTCATAGGATAATGTAGAAGCTTCGAAGGAAAGAATCCCTCTTTACCTTTGTCCTTGGTAATTCTATTTCCTAGGTACAATGATAGGGAATGAAACATTATACCAAACACAGATAGATAGGTAGATAGACAGACAGACAGACAGACAGATAGATACAGATACAGATATAGATAGATATAGATATCATAATAACACAAGCATTTAGGATTAGGAACAAAAACAGAAAAGAGCTCAAAGTACATTTTGAGATATGACACTATTATGTGTTTTTTAAAAATGATACTCATAGAAATGAAAATTTTAATTAATTAATGAGTTCATTCAACATGTTATTCCATTTTCCTAGTTGTATTGATTGAGCACAGGTAGTTTGCCAAACACTGTACTAATATATCCCAAAATATGATGGAGGGGGAAGAAATGTTTTGAGCGCTGCGAACTGGAGGATGGTAATGATCCTCTTCCAGGGAAGTCCTTGGGAAGAAGGCATTCTTAAATTTTACCCCAAAAAAGGAAAATGGAAATGTTTGACAAATTGATTAGAATACCTTAGACAGTTAGATGACAGAAATATTCAAGGAAACTAACAATTTTGAGGGTGACTAGTTATGTGGATGATAACTCAAAACATTTAGACTTGTCTTTACCCACTATGGAACCATAGAAAGCATTTTACAAGAGTTTATTTCCAAATTAATTATAAAAAGAATCCACTGGTAGCCAAGTAGAAGATACAATTAATATGGCTGTGATAGTTAAATCTAGAGATTAGCATATTTTAAATTTAATAGATCTCTAAAACTATTAATATGTGCCTAAATGGTGCACACCTTTAATCCCAGCACTTGGGAGGCAGAGACAGGCGGATTTCTGAGTTCGAGGTCAGACTGGTCTACAGAGTGAGTTCCAGGACAGCCAGGGCTACACAGAGAAACCCTGTCTCAAAAAACCAAAAAAAAAAAAAAAAAAAAAAAAAAAAAAAAAAAAAAA
>JADRCD010076482.1:1678-13967 GCA_019843815.1 Montemys delectorum | reverse complement strand
ATGCAGAGAGAGAGAGTCTACATAGAGAGATCTAAGTTGCATAATGAGACCCTATATTTAAAAAATTCATTGTATTGTTTCTGAGAAGATGAAAGAGTCAGTAATTTCAGGCCAATGGAGATTTTATGTTTGTACAGTCTGATATATTTATTTATAACTTCATACAGACATACACAAGTCTACATGTTACTTTTTTACATGATTCCATACATTGAGAAATATTAAATTTATTGTTGATGTTATAGTTAATATAATTGCTGATATAATTGATGTATATTGAAAATAATATGTCTAATATTGTCATTCTATTCATCAAATACTATAGTCGATACTTGATTTGTAAACCTCAAAGGCTAACATTTTATTAGAATAGAGGGTCAGCAGACCCCTGAATACATCACTTTAATAAATTAATACAAATCTGAATTGTAATCATGAGTGAGTGTGTGTGTGTGTGTGTGTGTGTATCTATGTATCTTTTAGAAGGTACTGTCATGTGAATCCATCACGAAACAAGCTAACACAAAGATACTTCAGTTTGGAAAGTAGCTTGAACTGATTTTTCCCTGGCTCCCAACAGCTAAGAACAACAAAACAATCTAGCAACAACACAAGAGGAAATCAAAACAAGATTAGTTAAGAGATAGAGGAAACCAAACTGGATTGTGACCCCAGTACTTGAGTGATACAATGCAAAAGACTGTAAATCACCTTAAGTGACAGCACACACCAGAAGAAAGTAACTAAGGCAGGGCATTTTACTACCACCTCAAAGCCAAAAATCAGAAGGCAACTTGGGAGTTTTATTTTCCCCTGAATTGGAATCACCTTGACATTACCTGAAGAGCATATTAAAATGAGCAAGGATACTAAATGGAGTATTACCAATAAGTATTTCACATTTCTGTCAAGCTCAAGAATACCCAGCTGTACTTATAAAGGAGCTTACAAAAGAGGAATTGGTGTCCCATGTCTCAGTACAGGAATTCTGTCAAGAAAGTCACCCCATTCTAGGAAACTCTTTTTGTCATCAGAGTCCTGAAAGATCCCAGTTCTTCTACGTAGATGCCCCCTACCTCCTAGCTTCTTAAAAACTATGAGTCAGGACACAATATCAGGTAATATAACTGCATGTGGGAGGCATGGAAAATCTAACAAAAGCAGGCCTGTGTTGCATTATGTGTTTTTACTGCCAGCTTGATTCTGAACACACTGCATGCATACTACAGCTATGCATATCTTCCTGTCATACAATTTCCACCATGGGAATGCGGCAAAGACACACTATTAATGGCAAAGACACTTTGCCAATTTCAATAATCAGAAGGACCTGATCACAAGATGAACAAACAAACAAACAAAGCACCTTACCATATCTTCATGTTCTTTTTAGTTGAGTACGGTTGGGTACTAAACTGTGCCATATACTAGACCCTATACTCAAGAGCGTGATTGAGACCTCTTCATCCAATACGTTGCAAAAGCAAGAGAGTCTGGAGAAAAACTTTTCTAGCATAGTCTACACGAATAGATTATTTATTATATAGAAAAAGATTTGGGAAGTTGAAGTCTTTCAAATTTCATTTTGGCCCAAAAGAATTTTATATATCCATTTTAACAATTATACACAATTACATTTCTACAATATGTACACACAATATGTGATTTCAGTGAATTTAAAGGAAATATTTAACTTTATAACCCACCACACAACTAAAGTCTATAGCTAGTACTTTTGGCCTATAAATAATATGTATATGTGTAAATGTCAATTTTGGGTGTACATGCTGAATATGTATGAATGAAGACTACGTTGCATGTTTACCAGTGGCTAATGGTTCTTTCAGCACTTTTCTAGAATTCTTGAGAGCTACTCCTTAGTCTATCTTTCTCATTCCCATATTTCATTTGTTTTATTTTAAATTTTGCACGTGAAATTTTCTCATTTGCTTTCGAGCTTTTCCAGTAAAATTCTAACTTTGCTTTGAAACGTTTCCTAAATAACAAAATGTCAACACTGGTATCTTTGATTTCCAGCCTTCTCAAACATTAATTACATGTACTACTGGTGTTGACAATTAAGTGTGGTCAGTCCCAGCATGCCAAAGAAAGGAGTTTAGGAGCTAAATGAAAACATGCTATATACTATTTTAAACAGAAAAAAAAAAGACCATTTAAAACAAACGTATTTAGAATTTTACCTAGTATTAATTGTTTTCAGTGCAACAACCTCAACCTTAGTCTCTTTTCAAACTAGAAGATTCAGAGAACAAAAAATTTAGAGATCCTCATCTTAATACAATTTGAAAAAATCAGAAAGTCTAAAGTATTCTGGTGACACAGTTTGTCAATGAAGGGACTAAATTTAGCCACTAGGGCCACTGACCTGTCTAGCTAATCCCAGATTAGAGGTACCAGTACAATGGGCAAAATTTTAATTGCATATGGGCAGAAGTTTGGAAATATTTATTTCTTATGATATATAAAAATAGCATTTGCTATGCTGTTTCAAATATTGAATTATTCTAATCAAATAACCTGTACAAAAGCTTAAGAGAAATCCCAGATAGCCTGAATTTTATACTGGGTCAAGATAAGAGCCTATTCTTTGTTCAGAAAACAAAACAGTACAAAACAAATGTAAACAAAGGCCAAAAACCTCTTTCAATACTGAAGTTGTAGGAGACAGTTTTATAGAAGCCAAGGAAGACTTTGTAAATGAGGCTTCACAGTTGATCTAATTTATTGCCATGACATGGACACACAACTACCCAGAATCCAGTACCAAGGCTGGCTACCCTCATTAAGTATTCTCTGTATAGAAGGCTTTCTTGTTGTTGTTTTATGTTTTAAGCACCTCCAAATCTTTTCTAGAGGAAACATATTCATCCTGTTACTAACTCTCTAATCTCAGACCTAGGATCACCAATGACAGTTTTCATCAATGATGCTTGAAACACACAATTATGTATAAGAAGCTCCATCTGGGTAGATGTGGCTGTAAGTTTTTTATTTATTTATTTTGTTTGTTTGTTTTGTGGGAGGCAACACATCAGGCTAGCCTTCAATTTACAGAGATGTAACTGCTCCTGCCCCCACCCCTGTCCCGGCCAGAGTGCTGGAATTAAAGTTGTATGCCACCATACTCACTGATCAAATCTTACCTTAAAGGTAACTTTCAGTTACCTTTAACTGATTATTAAGAAGTTATTTGTTTCAGAAATCTTAAGTCACTGAACTTTATTTTAGCTAGTGGATTTAGACATATAATTATCTTATTTTCATCCCTGATTGAATGTGTTTCTGTACTTCACATAATCCTTTATATTAATAATAATTTAACCTACATAAAATTATCATGATTTTTCATCCTTTCTTTTGAGTATAAATTTCCAGTATACTTCTTACATTCATGTTTTATATAGGCACGCTGTTGATCTTTCAAGAAACCCCTGAATCGAACTACTTCTCAATATTCTCAAGATAAGATTTCCAAGTAGCTTCAGCCAAGTCCTTTTGAAGCTATCCTATTACTGCTTATTTGTTGATATCACTATGAAATATAGAAATAGTGTATATTTCTATATTATATATGATATGATATATATACTTATAATATATAAATAATGAAAATTTTTCTTAAGAAACATAAACAGTAGAAGTCTCTAGAACTTGACATAACGTGATCCATTGACTATAAGATAAATATATCAACTCGGAGCTTCAATTATTGCCATTAGCAGTTTTTATGATTTCTAATATACTCTGTAATACCTTTTAGAAAACTGCTTTCTGATTGCCTATTGGACTTGTGTTTATTTTTTCATTCTTATGTACACTTGATGATATGAACATGTATCTAGTCACTGAATTAGCATAATGAAATTTATTTTCTAGCACTAGTATTAAGATAAAAAAGTTTTGCTATTGATGGACAGAGCTGTGGTATTATGCAGCAAAACTTTTATTATTATATTTCTTTTGTTGAAGTTTGTGAGTAGTGTAATGTGGGAAGCAAAATAAAGCATGGAGATAAACAAATTGCTTCTCATATTTACAGAGAGCAGGCATGCATATTACTTCACATTATGCATAACTGAGATTGTAAAATACTGCTATAGTGCTTTAATGATTCAACTGATGCTTCATCAGTGAAGAGCTGATGGTAACAGAGATTGCTATGATAAAGCAATATGATAATTGCATATGGTTAAAGAGGAACACTTCACAATACAAATATATAAAACTCTTAGGATCCATTGAATATCAGAAATTCAGAATTCTGGGTAGCAGAGAGGGATATAATTTGATATTTAAACTCAAGAACTGGATTAGATTAGTTGGAGATGCAGCAATATTTGCAAGATCTGCATGACCTTTACATAGCATGATCTAGTTAAACCTGTTTTTCCGGATGTTTATATGAATGCACATTGACATTTAAACTGAAAACAATGTGATATCAATCCTCTCATTAAGAAGCCTGCAACTGACTAATTATTATTCCAAAAGAGGTGTCTGTTTTCCTGGAGATAAATGTTCCTTTCTTAAAAGTCAATAACTGTTTATATGATACATCATTCAGAGATGGTAAGCAAGGTTAAAGGTATGATATTTGAACTTTATAAATTAGACAAGTTCAAAATATGTCACACCAGGGTCACTGTTTGATGTTTGGTTGTTGTTCAGAGCTTTACTGTATGTTCAGCATGTGCTAAGGTAGAGATTTCAAACAATTGTCTTTATTGATTTATTGTACAGTTGTCATAGTTGGGTAATATACAGTGGTGGCAGTTACAGGCATATTAGTTAAGAACATGTACATATTATTTGGTATGCATTTGGGCCATTACTTTGTGGTGTTTGTAATATAGAGGGGTATTAACCATTATCATAATTTAAATGCAGTGTTTTTCACATATTTATAGGTTAGGCAATGTCCTAAGGGCCAACAACAAGCAAGAGAAAATTGATTTAAAATTACCTCTATTGTGTCAACACGTTTGATAGGTATCACTAATATCCAAGGACCAAGTGTTCTAGGAAAATAAACCTTTGCATTTTCTGTCCTTTTACCCCTTTAGAATCCAAAGCAGCCTTGCTGGATACTACCTGTTCTCAAGCATAACCTTTGCTAAGTTTTAAATTTACAAATACCACAAAATACATAATTCTACTCCCAAATTCCACTGAAGTATAACTGGATATTTTTGGAAGTCTCTAAATTCTTAATGATGGTATTCATTCATGTAATTCAGAACATCATTGCTCTAAAGTAGAAGGCTGGCAGACACACATGACATTATATCATTTCTATATTCTTTTTAACAAGGAACCCAAATGAGTTGAAAAGAACTGTATTGTGATTGACAGGGGTTGCCACATGATAATGCTTGTCATGTTTTCACTAAAACAGAACACTTCTTGTCTCTTTAACAGGTCATTTCTTCTTATGTGCCTTTTACTTGATAGGATGTTTGTTCTTAAATAACAATACTTAAATGACAGCCTAACTCCTGTGTTACAAAAACACAAATGTTTGCCAATGGTGCTTATTGGACCCATGCTTTGTTTTCATTGCTCCTGTTACTAAGGAAAATGTGTCTCACCTGTCTCTTGTGGAACAAACCTAAAGCTCATTTTTCTTCTACTGCCTGCAAATATTTTGATTCATGTTTTTGTTGCTTTGCCTTTTAACTTTACCTCTCACTAAACCTCAGACTCTTGCTTTGTGAAATAGTATATGTATTTCTCAGTTTTGTTTGTGTTAGCCTCTTTTTTTTGGTAGAGAATGTACTAAGATTGAGTATCTTCAAAAACTCAATCCTTTTTAAGGTATAACAGTGCATGCCATTAATCTAATCACTCAGGAGGCAGAGATCATCCTGACCTACATTGCTTGCATGTACACATGTCTGCAAGTGAGTGAGTGAGTGTGTGTGTGTGTGTGTGTGTGTGTGTGTGTTTGTGTGCTTGTGTGTGTGTGTCTATTTGTCTGTGTGACAGGACGGTGAAAGTATAGGTAGAAAAAAGAGGTCAATCTTGGGAATCTTTCCTCAGGAGCTGTCTACTTTGTAGTTTTGGGACAGAGTCTCTCACTAGGTCTAATAGTGGTTAATACATTTTCTCATGTTGTAGTGACCTACAACCATAAAATTATTTCATTGCTACTTCAAAACTTCAATTTTGCTAGTTATAAATCATAATATAAATCCCTGATATACAGGATACCTGATATAGAACCCCCAAAGTGGTCATGACCCACAGCTTGACCATGCCCTACAGGTTTTCTAACTTAGCCTACAAGGTCTCTCACAGACCCTAGAGTTTGATTAGTCTAGGCTAGCTGGACACTGAACACAAAGATGCTGCTATTTTTGGATTCCTAATACTGGAGTCACCGACACACAGTATATTATGTTATACTATACTATATTATGTTACCTTATCTTATTATATGTTTCATACAATATTTGGAATACTCAGTATCTGAGCATAGAACTGGAGTCCTGATTCAATGTGACAATTTATTACCACTGAGGCACTTCTCTAACCCCCAAACTTCTTTACCCAGCAAGAATCTTCTGTTATATGATCCTCTACAGTGTTTTCTGCTGTTAGCTTTATCATATCAAGGGTTGGAGAGGTGCCAAAGTGACCAAGGGTAGTCCATTTTCTTTGAAAGAAGGATGTGGACTTTTAGTTAAGGAATAATCTACTGCCAAAAAGAATAACAGGAGTTCCAGGTGATTTTAGGAAAGAAAAGATGAAAACATCTTGGTTCCCTCACTGATTAATGTATGTACCTAATTAAAATATCAATGTACCACTAGGTCATAGACTAGTTTTGATTTAAAGTTTTTTGAGGAATCTCCAAACTGATTTTCACATTGGCTATTCTAGTGAATATATGTACCCTTAATTTTATTGTTGCTTTATTGACTATTGGAAAAAATTTGGATTAACCTAGTTGTCCATCAACAGACTAATGGATAATGAAATTCAATATATCTATATTTGATATATATTCATATGTATGTTCAGCTTTAAAGATTCATGTAGCCCAGGCAGTGGTGGTGAATGCCTTTAATCCCAGCATTTGGGAGGCAGAGACAGGCAGATTTCTGAGTTCGAGGCCAGCCTGGTCTATAGAGTGAGTTCCAGGATAGCCAGGGCTACACAAAGAAACCCTTTCTCAAAACAAACAAACAAACAAACAAACAAACAAAAGATTTATGTAACTATAAAATTTGTGGGAAAATTATCAGATTTAAAGTATGTATTAAAAGGGATCACAGGATCTCAGAAAGAATTTTTAAAAAGCCACATTCATTATTCATTCTTATGTTTGTCTACATATATGTATATATGTGAACAAATATATATATATATATATATATATATATATATAAGTACAGTATAGAAAGAAATGAGAAAATGCTAAATATTAGGCAATGAAGAACTGAATTCAGCTAAGGACATGAATTATGAAGAGGTCATAAAAGTAATTAATTGTCCAACTCTGACATAGAATTTTGGGAAGTTTGGTGGTTAATAAGTGCAATGTTGAATAAGTGTGTTAAAATATTTGATAGTGAAAATGTAAAATACAATGTGAAACTATGTTGGACCATGAAAAGCAGTCTGTTCTCTGTTGAGCGAGTGTTACTCTGGGGACCCAGTAGAGAATTCTACAAGGGACAGAATAGTAATCTACGCTCTCCAGACATAGATGCCTGACACCATGAGGCCTCCAACTCAATTATCCTGTGGCTAGACAATGCCTCAAGCTCCCAGTGTTCTGGCTGGACTCCACCCCCTGTCAACTGACCACACCCAGTTATGCCCCACCCCTGGGAACAGAAAGGTAGCACAGCCCACTGTAAAAGGAGCTACTTGACTCCTCCTCTCTCTCTCAACCTCTTATTCTTGTCTTTATTTTCACCTCTTGTTCCCCCTCTCTCCTTGTGGCCATTTCCGGCCTCTACTTTTCTATCTTCTCACTCTCCTTTCTAAAATATACGCCTTAAAACCATGGATTGCCTCCTTTCTTCTAGACTTGTCCTGCTGGGGAAATGGATTAGTCCTTCCTCTAAAGAGCCACTTCTAATCTCTTACAGGAAAGTCTCCCAGCTCCATCAGAGAGACTGGACCAAGGAAGGACTCTCGCCCCAGGCCCTCTCACGCCCCAACCACCCCATTTTCTCCTTTCGTCCTGTGGCCTCCCAGCTCGTTCCCAGCTCTTCCGAGGTGTCTAGTGGTTAGTGTCTGCGATGCCCAGGAGCTAGAATCTGTCGTCCTTGGCCTCCATGAGGCCCAGGGATCCCCCAGGGCTGCCCCCTTTCCACAACCCCGCGAACTGGAATAGTGGCTCATGACAGCCAGATGTGACAGCAAGCTGTGTGGAGAGCAGCCTCCCCTGACAGTCCACCCAGAGTACCTGAGCTCTGGCAGGTACCTTTATTATTTCTGCCCACCCCTTTATTATTTCCCCGGCGCCCAGATGGTGGCGCCTGACAAAACTACATAGGTTCTAGTCCAAATGACTACTACGACTATATAAAAATTCATTGAGATATAGACTTTGGATGTGTTTAATTTCTGTGTGTGATTTATTTTTATTTGCAAGTTTCTATTTTCCTCCTCTTGGTTTTATAAACTAATCTTTTTTTTTAAAATTCAGTTTATATCCAGAACAGAGTCCCCCTCCCTCCTCTCTTTCCAGTCCTACCCTTATAATCCCCTCCTCCGTTGTCTCCTTTGCTTCTCAGAAAAGAGCAACCCGCCTTTGGGTACTACCCCACCCTGAGGATCTGATCCAAGCAGGACTAGGCACTACTCTCCCGCTGAGGCCCAATAAGCCAGTCCAGGTAATAGGAAAGGGATACAACTGCAGAGAACAGAGACTAAGATAATCCACGATCCACTTGTTAGGAGACCCACATGAAAACCAAGTTGCATATTTTAGACGAATGTGTAGGGATTCTAGTACCAGCTCCTACATGTACCCTGGCTCGTGCCCCAGGCTCTGTGAGTGCCGCATAGTCCCAGGTTAGTCACCTTTGTAGGTCTTTTTGTCCTTGACCCCTCCAGCTTGTCTACTATCCCCTACTCTTCAAAGAGACGTCCAGAGTTCCTCCTGATGGTTGGCTCTAGGTCTCTTTATCTGCCTCTATCCCCTGCTAGATGAAGCCTCTCAGGAGACAGTTACGCTAGTTTTCTGTCTGCAAGCATAGCAGAATATCATTAGTAGTATCATGGGTTTGCTCTCTCATACAGGATGAATCTTAACTTGGAGAAGTCATTGGTTGGCTATTCCCTTGGACTCTATTCCTGCATATCTTGTAGGCTCCCACACATATTTAGTTGAAGGTTTTGTGGGTGGATTGACTTCCCCATCCTTTCTCTGAAGTCTTGCCTGGCTACAAGAGGTGGCTACTTCAGTCTTTATACCTCTCTCTGGTAGGAATCTCAGCTACGGTCACTCCCATAGACTCCCCGTATCTCTCCTGTCACAGGCCTCCAGCTAGTCACCAGAGATTCCTCATTTCCTTTCTCACTCCTAGCTGTCTCCTGCCCTTGCCTTCCCACACCTGACCACCATCCTCTTCCCCTCAGCCCCTTTCCTAACCAGTTCCTTCTTTTTGATGACTCCTTCTAAGTGAAATTTGAGCATCCTTCTTTGGGACCACCTTATTACCCAGTTTCTTTGGGTTTACAGATTGTAGCATAGTTATCCTGCACTTTATGACTACTGTCCACTTATAAGTGAGTACTTAAGTATTTGCCTTTCTGGATCTGGAATATCTCACTCAGCATGATAGTCTCATGTTCCATCCATTTGCCTGCAAAATTTATGATGTTTTTATTTTTAGTACCTGAGTAGTATTCCATTGTGTAGATGTACCACCCTTTCTTTATCTATTCTTCACTTGAGGGATATTTAGGATGTTTCAGGTTCCCAGCTATCACGAATAAAGCTAATAAAGCTACTAAGAACATAGTTAAGCAAATGTCCCCGTGGTTTAGTGGATCAGCTTTTGGGTATATGCCAAAGAGTGGTATAGCTAGTTCTTGGGGTAGAACTATTCCCAGTTTTCTGAGAAAGTGCCAAACTCATTTCCAAAATGATAGCACAAGTTTGCACTCCCACCAGGAATGGAGGAATGTTTCCCTTGCCCTCTATCCTTGCTAGTATGTGCTGTCACTTGAGTATTTTTGATCTTAGACATTCTGGTGAGTGTAGGATGGAACCTCAGAGTTTTTTTTTTTTTTGATTTGCACTTCCCTGATGACTAAGGACATTGAACATTTCTTTAAGGGCTTCTCTGACATTTGAGATTCCTCCACTGAGAATTCTTTAGCTCTATATCCATTTTTTAATTGGGTTATTTAGTTTGCTGGTATCTAATTTATTGAGTTGTTTATGTATTTTGGATATTAGTCCTCTGTCAAATGTAGGGTTGGTTAAGATCCTTTCCCAATCAGCAGGTTGCTGTTTTGGCCTATTGACTATGTCTTTTGCCTTATAGATGCTTTTCAGTGTCATGAAGTCCCTTTTATCAATTGCTGATCTTAGAGCATGAGATGAGCCATTGGTGTTCTGTTGAGGAACTTGTCTCTTGTAGCAATTCATTCAAGGCTATTCCCCACTTTCTGATCTGTTAGATTTACTGAAGTATTTGATCTATTTGGACTTGAGTTTTATGCAGAATGATAAATATGGATGAATTTGTAATCTTCTACATGCATCCAGTTAGACTAGCACCATTTGTTGAAAGTGGTTTCTTTTTTTGTTCCATTGTATGGTTTTGGTTTCTTTGTCAAAAATCAGGTGTTCATAGAGTTTGTTTCTGGGCCTTTGATTCAATTTCATTGTTCAACTTATCTGTTTTTATGCCAATACCATGCAGTTCTTTTATTACTATTGCTCTGTAATATAGCTTGAAATCAGAGATGGTAATACCCCAAGAAGTTCTTTTATTGGACAGAATTGTTTAAGCTGTCCTAGGCTTTTGTTTTTCCATATGAGGTCGAGAATTGCTCTTTCAAGGTCTGTAAAGAATTGTTGAAATTTTTAAGTTTCTTATAATAAAATTCATAAAGTTAAAATACAAATTACAACATTCTTGATATAGTGAAAATTTTGTGTTTTTTACAAATCAACAGAACCATTATTATTAAATATACAATGCCAACTCTCTTTTGATCCATATCAAATAATATAAGACTAAATAATTAAGTTGCTTATAAAGCATTAATATATAGTACCCCAAATACACATGATATCATGTAAATATGTAGTTTATCTTAATTGAAAATTGAGCTGCTGATGAAGATTATGCTAAGTTCAGAATTTTAATTTACAATTATATAAATATGTAGCCTTATATCATGTTCTTGATTATAAGATATGAAAATGAGAAACTTAACTTTGTGTACTTGGTTTGATCTGTTTTGATAATTTCTTCTAATTTTATTATGCATCTATAATTGTCAAGACTGAATGTTTGAATGAGAAATTCAAATTTAATATGTCTGTGATTATAAAATTGCACTTAAAATTAACAACAACTAACTGGATATTCTAGTGATAAAATATATTGGAATTTCAACTAAAATGAAGCATGAAAATATCTAGAGCAGTAACATCAATTTTCAGCAGATCATATGAATAAATCCATTGCAGGTCTAAAAAATCTCTAGTGCTTTTATTTTCAATTATGTTTAAAATAAGAGCTTGCCAACCTTGAATGTTATGTTTTCTCCAATGCCATCTTTTGTATTTGGCATACTTCCATAGATATTTCAGTATTCCCACTAAGAGTCACTTGAGTAGGCTAAAGTCCTCTAAGCCTGTGTCCATCAAGATCCAGAAAAAAAATCAGACACAAAAAAATGGGAACTGCAGGAGAAAAATAAATCTTGAGTACTAAAATGGATTCTTAATTTGGCTGCCAGGGAAGTTTACCTAGTTTAAACAATTTAGTCACTTGAAATAGCACTCAGATCTCAAGTTTAAGAAATTTCCAAGTGAAGTTTATGAGTTTTTGGTTTACTTCAGACAATCAACCTTTGACTGTGCTTATGATTATTATGCCTTATTTCTCCTTCTTCTTCTCTTCCTTTTTTGTCTGTAATCTTCATTACCACGTTTTTTATGCTTCCAATACTTAGGTATAATTAGGTTTCTGTCATATCATTTGAAGCTCAGCATTTCTGTATCAGCCTATATTTATCATACCAAATACATGACACTTTTGCTTGCTTCCTTTCCTTTCCTCCTCCT
>JADRCD010076468.1:0-10358 GCA_019843815.1 Montemys delectorum | reverse complement strand
TTTGTGTGTGTGTGTGTGTGTGTGTGTGTGTGTGTGTGTGTGTGTGTGTGTGTGTGCGTGCGTGTGTGTGTGTACACATATGTGCTGTGGAGCACATGTGAAGTTCAGAGGACAACTGCTGGATTTGCTCTCTCCTTCTGTCAGGTTGATCCTGAGCTTGACCTCAGATCATCAGGCAGCACATATATGTACTGAGGCATCCTGCCAGCCCTTAGCATCCTCTTATGTAATGCAGTCCTCAGAGTTTGTCTCTGTCTTCCGATTTAGCAGGTGGAAACTAAGGAATCAGAAAAATATGTGACTGGCCAAAGTCACATAGTGAGTCTTAACTTGGATCCCTCCTCCTCCAGAAAGGTCTTTCTGCTCGTCCTATCCGGCACCCCTTAGAGTTTCTCTGGTGCATGTTTTTCTTACATTTACACCTGAACAGCATAGCCAACTCTGTTCTCTGTCTTATGTACAGGACAAGCTCTGTCTCATCGTAGCTGATCCCAACAGGTCCGGCTGTTTTCCCCCTGTCTGTCAAGTCTACTACTCATCCTCTGCCGCTGCCCTCATTTGATTGTAATGTCCCTCACACCAATGACCAGAATTCTACACCCTAGCTTCTAGCCTGTCTGTCTTTAGATTAATATGTTGTACACTAGCAATGTGAGGATTCTGACATAAAGCCACTGTGTTCTTTCCTTCTGTAATACCTCATTTGCCACAGGATGAAGTTCTACTTCTTTCTTTAGTAATTAAGTAGTTTCTTAATTACTAAATTTCTTTAGTAATTAAGGCCATCCATATTTTGTCCTCTGTCAAACATCAAGACTCATCCTTTGCTACTTTTGGCCTCACACCACTGAACTAGCAATTTCTTTCTACAATGTTCCAGGCTTTTTCTATTCTAGTTATCTTTGCAAATTTTTTATTAAAGGCCTTTTACGCTGACTCCCCCAACCCAGTGAACTCAGCTGTCCAAATGTAATCAGCCTACACTGATTTCTCAGTGGGATGGGTTCTTTCCTTTGGGTTACAGTCCTGCAAGCTCCTCTTTGCCACCTACACAGCATGGTTCTAATGTCTGGGGCTCAATGGCCTATCAGATTGAAAGCTCCTTGAGGCAATGACCCTGTTTCTACAAAAGTCCAGGACTTGACTCTTCCCAGAGGAATGGCCAATGAATATTCATTAAATGGATCTAAATACAGAAATGACTTGATGACCAGTAAAATTTGCATTCAGTTTCATGATTGCCTGCTCATATTCAAGAGAACCTGAGACATATCACCTGTTGCCTAACAACCTCTCTACTACTTCGCAACCTGGGTTATCTGAAAAAGGTGTGTCTTGGGTCATCTGATCCAGGGTGTTATGGCTTAGTAATCCAAATCTATCAGATCATAACCAAAGAGGCACTGAAGCTGTAAAATGAGGAACCCTCTGAGATAAATACTATTGTTTTGCCTCCCCTTTTATTAGTTACTTTTCTGCCTGTGTGATAAAGCATCATGACCGAAAGCAACTTATAGAAGGAAAGGAGAGTTTATTTGGGCTTACGGTTCCAGAAGGATAACAATTTATCATGGTGGGAAGCCATGGCAGCAAGAGCAGGAAATTGAGAGCTTGCATCTTCAAACACAAACATGAAACAAAGAGAGACAATTTGAAAGTGTCACAAAGTTTTTTTCTTTTGGTTTTTGGTTTTTTGAGACAGGGTTTCTCTGTGTAGCCCTGGCTGTCCTGGAACTCACTCTGTAGACCAGGCTGGCCTCGAACTCAGAAATCCACCTGCCTCTGCCTCCCAAGTGCTGGGATTAAAGGCGTGTGCCACCACTGCGCGGCCAAAAAGAAAGAATTCTAATCAGAGCCCAACAAGATGGCTCAGAAGGTAAAGGTAGCAAGCCTGATGACCTGAGTTTGACTCCAGGAACCAACATAGTGGAAGGAGAAAATAGACTCCCAAAAGTTGTCTTCTGATCTCACTATATGTATACCACATCCCATATATAATAAATCAATAAATTAATAAATGTAAGGAAAAAGAAATATAAAAAAATGTTTGTGAGACAATGGGAGTATAGAGTTAAACATATTCTGTACTCAAATTTGAGCTCAAAGTTGCTTTTACAAAAGTAACCCAGACTCAGAAAGACAAACATGGTGTAGTGGTTTGAATATGTTTGGTCCAGGAAGTGGCACTATTAGGAGGTGTGGCCTTGTTAGAGTAGGCCTTGGAGGAATTATGTCACTGTGAGGCTGAGCTTTGAGACCCTCCTCCTAGCTGCCTAGGAGACAGTCCTTTCTTGGCTGCAGTTAGATCAAGATCTAGAACTCTCAGGTCCTTCTCCAGCACCATGTCTGGCATGCTTCCTGCCATGATGATAATGGACTGAACCTCTGAAGCTGCAAGCCAGCCCCAATTAAATGTTTTCCTTTAAAAGAGTTGCCTTGGTCATGGTATCTCTTCACAAAGATGGAAAGCCTAACTAAGACATGTGATATGTGCACTCACTTATAAGTGAATATTAACCATATTCATGCTACAAAGCATAGACCCAAAGAAGCTAAGAAGCAAGGAAGGCACAAGCGGGGATTCTTGAATCTCACTGAGAAAGGGAAATTGATTAGATGGGGGGGAGGCTAGAGGGAACTGGATGACTCGGTGAGGAGGGGGTGGGGATGGGAACAGCAGGGATGAGGTAAGGGTAAGGATGGAGAAAAAGAGTACTAGGAGAGACAAGTGAATTGTGGGGGTGGGGACATCTCTGGGACAAGCTAGAAACCTAGGACAATGGAAACTCTCAGAAATCTATGTGGGTAACCCTAGCTAAGACTCCTAGCAATGGGGGATATGGAGCCTGAACCAGCCATCTTTTGTAATCCTGTAAGACTTCAATGGAGGGATTGGGACACTAACCCAGCCACAAAACCTTAGACCCACAATTTGTCCTGCCTACAAGATGTTTCAGGGTGAAAGATGGAGCAGAAGTTCAGGGAAGAGCCAATCAATGATTGATTGGTCCAGCTTGAGACCCATACCATGAGAGGGAGCTAACCTCTGACATTATTGCTGATACTCTGCTATCCTGTCTGCTGTACAGACAGGAGCCTAGCTTAACTGTCATCAAAGAGGCTTCACCCAGCAACTGATGAAAACAGATGCAGAAGCCCACAGCCAAACAGTAAGTGGAACTTGGGGAATCCTGTAGAAGAGGGGGGTGGAAGGATTGAAGAAGCCTGATAGGTCAAGGACACCACACCACAGGAAAATCCAAAGAATCAACTAACCTGGGCCTACGGGGGCTCACAGAGATTGAACTGCCCACCAGGGAGCATATATAAGGCCCTCTGCACTTAAGTAACAGTTGTACACCTGAGTCTTCATGTGGAACATCTAAAGCAGGAGCAGGGGCTGTCCCTGCCTTTGGATCCCTTTCCCCTAACTGAGCTGCCTTGTCTAGCCACACTAGAAGATGGACCTAGTCTTATTGCAACTTGATATGCCAAGGCTGTTTGATAGCCATGGGAGGCCTCACCTTTTTTTAAGGAGAGGTGGACGGCAGGAAGGGAGGGGAGAGGGAGAGACTTGGGGGAGAAGCTGATATCAGGATGTAAAGTAAATAATTAATAAAAAAATAAAGGTTAAATACATCAATCAAGATTCTAACATTGAGTTGTATTTGGGTGTAGAATATGTTTTCACCAGTTAACTAACATGTATTAGCTCTATAGAGACTTGGGGGTGGAGTATTTTGTTGTTTTGGGACTCGGAGGCAGAGGGCTCAGTTACTAATGCTCCTTCAATTAGTCACATAAGTTTAAGTTTCTTGACTTGCCTTTGTTGTTGTTGTTGTTGTGGTGGTGGTGGTGGTGGTGGTGCTATAGGTAAGTGGTCCTGGGAATCCAACAAAGGCTCTTGTGCACACTAAACAAATGCGGTACCATCAATCTATGGTACCCTTGGATTTTTGAGAGGGTTTTGTTCTTCATTTTTATTTATTTATTTATTTATTTGTTTGTTTGTTTGTTTGTGGTTTTTGCCCAGGCTGGCTTCAAACTCTCAATCCCTTAGCCTTCTGCCAAATGCTGGAATTACAAGCATGCAGCAGCATGTTTGCCTATGTTTCATACTTTAATATATTCTGTTTGTTTATTTTATTTATTCATTCTCCTGTATAGTATACTTATACCTCATTTCCCTCCTAATCCCTTAAAGAAAAAACTAAAATTAAATGTCTTAGTTTAGATTTATTTTTATTAATTATTAATTAATTAATTAATATGTGTGTGTGCGCGCGTGCGTGTGCGTCTACGTGCATGTGCCAGTGGAGGTCAGAGGAGTGTTAGATCCCCTGGAGCTGGAGATACAGGTGTTGTGAGCTACCTGATATAATTTCTAGAAATCAAATTCCAGTACTCTGTAAGAGCAATTGCACACTCTTAACCTATGAGCCATCTCTTCAGCCCTTTAAAGTGTTCTTATTGTTTTTAGATAAGGCCTTGTGTAACCCAGGCTAGCTTCAAACTTACTATGTAGACAAGGCTGAAGTTGAATTCCTGATCCCCACAGCCATACTTCTCAAGTGCGGGGATTACAAGCATGCACCGCCATGTACAGCTTAATTTTCCTTTTAGTATCATAAAAATTTGGATATATGTTTATAGTCATACATATGCATGTATTGTATACCCTGATTGTCCAAAAGAAATATTGTGAGTGGTCAGAACAATGTGGAATGTGACTTCAAGTTGGTCAGAGTTAGTTTTGCCATTCTTATACTTAGCTATATGGCTCTGGTACATTGTCAAAGGTTTTCAATACCTGTTTCTTTAGCTACAAGGGTGTAGTAGTTTCAATGAGTGTGTCTCCCATAGATTCATGTGTTTGAACACTTGGTCTCCAGTTGGTGGCACTGTCTGGGGAGGTTTAGGAGGTGCGAGTTTGCTGGAAGTATTGCGCTGGGGTGGGCTTTGAGATGAAAAGTTTTGTACCACTTCCAGTTCACTCTTGTTTCATTGTTTGCATCTGAAGACATGGGCTCTCTCAGCTTCCTGCTCCTGCTGACATACCTGCCACTTGCTGCCATGGCTCCCTGCCATGACAGACTTTTATCCCTCTGCAATTATAACCACAAACACACCTTCTATCTTTAAGTTACTTTTATCCAAGGTATTTTTGTCACAGCAACAGGAAAGGAACAAATATAGAAGTTGATACCAGAGAATGGGCTGTTGCTGTGAAGTACCAGACCAGGACTATTTTTTATTTGTTTGTTTGTTTTAGGGGCTGGTTGGTTGGGTTTGGTTTGGTTTAGTTTGGTTTGGTTTGGTTTTGAGGAATATGGAATACTACATTGGAAACTTTGGGCTAGAAAAGTGGTTGAATGCTTAACTATTAAGTAGGGCCTAATGGACTTTCTTAGTAGGTGCCTAGAAGACAGTAGATGCTGACAGCAATGTGAGCTACTTGCTCAAAAGGTTTCAGGATGTTTTCTGCCAATATCCTGAGAATTTTCCTGTGGTGAAATTAACAATCAATGGACAAATTTCCTTGCTGGAGAAAATTTCAACATAACACACTATTGAATCTGTGGTGTGGCTATTATTAATGACTCTAAT
This sequence comes from Montemys delectorum, assembly GCA_019843815.1. Classification (NCBI taxonomy): domain Eukaryota; kingdom Metazoa; phylum Chordata; class Mammalia; order Rodentia; family Muridae; genus Montemys; species Montemys delectorum. The sequence goes on along the minus strand of JADRCD010076468.1, from coordinate 4,751 downwards.
GTAGGTCTACAATGAAAAGGAGCAAGTAGGGCAGAAAGAAATGCAAAAATGTACAGCTTGATAGAAAAAGAACACCAGGAAATTTAATGTTGTAGCCAAGGCTTGAGCTGAAAGAGATAAGGAGATTAGCAGCGTTAAGGAGAGGCTACCTGTTCTGCACCAGAATAAAGAGAAGGGTGCCCTCAGGACAAGAGCCCAGTCAGCTAAGCTTCCAACTTGTGAAAGAAAAAGGCCCAGTGAAGTTTTCTGCCCCTAGAAACCAATAACAACAACAAAAAAATTCTACTGCTAATATGATTCAAGGGGGTAAGGGTTCATCCCTTTGCTAGTAATGGAACTTGGCCACATCATCCTCATGGTATTGGAGTTAGAGGTATAAAGGATACAAGAGTCAATTGACTGTAGAATTCTTCCTCCACAGTTTCAAAGAGCCACTGAGGCCAAGCAGTATGCAGCAAGGAAGTCCTTATATGAAGGTCCTAAGGACAAAAGAGACTGGAAGAGGCCATTGCACGGAGTTGTGAAAACAAAGCCTGGGGTGCAGACTCCATGATGTTGGAAATGGCAGAGCTATGAGACGTCTGCTAAGGATTGCTGCATCTGGGGAATGGAAGTGGCCCAAGAAAGAGACATACGCTGCAGGCAACAGAGCTGAAGGGGGTGAGTCATTTGAGTCCTCAGGAGCTAAATTCTCAGGCACTGTATATAGATAGAGCTACAGGATTTGGTGTTTGCCCTGGTGTGTTTCAGTCTTGCTTTGGTCCAGTATTTCCTCACTACGCTCCTTTACTTCTTCTTGGGAATAATAATGTATATTCTGTGCCATTACATGTTGGAAGTATGTAATTTGCTTTCTGATTTTACAGGAAGTTACAATTAGGAGACTGCTTCAAGTCTTATAAGAGTCTTTTCTTTTCTTTTTTTTTTTTTTTTTTTTTTTTTTTTTTTTTTTTTTTTTTTTTTTGGTTTTTCAAGACAGGGTTTCTCTGTATAGCCCCGGCTGTCCTGGAGCTCACTTTGTAGACCAGGCTGGCCTCGAACTCAGAAATCCACCTGCCTCTGCTTCCCAAGTGCTGGGATTAAAGGCGTGCGCCACCACTGCCCGGCCTCATAAGAGTCTTGCAAACAGTATTGGGACCATAAAAGAGTATAGAGATTTAAAAAGTTGTACTAAATGTATTTTTGCGTTATGATATGGCTATGAACCCATGTGAGCCAGGGAGTAGAACGCAATGGTTTAAACAAGAAGGTCTCATAGACTCATAGACACATGGTCTCCAGTTGGTTGCACTGTTTGGAGAAGTTCAACTGGTACAGCCTTGCCCTAGGAAGTTCACTAGGATCAGGCTTTAAGGTTAAAAACTTTGAGCTGGGCAATGGTGGCACACACCTTTAATCCCAGCACTTGGGAGGCAGAGGCAGGTGGATTTCTGAGTTCGAGGCCAGCTTGGTCTACACAGAGAAACCCTGTCTCAAAAAACCTAAAAAAAAAAAAAAAAAAAAAAAAAAAAAAATCTTCGATAAGAAGGTGGCATAAGAAGGTATTCAGTGAAAAATAAGATCCTTAGCCTTCATCTTCCATTCCCCAGTTCTACACAGAGAATTTCACTGTTAGCACTTTCTTGTGTGGCTGTTAGGTGGATAGTCTAAGCCTACACAGTCATCCTTCAGTAGCCAATGGGAACTAGTTCCAGGACTCTCCTTGGATACCAAAACCCACAGACACTCAAGTTCCTTATGTAAAATGATGTAGTATTTGCATAATAGCCTACACACATCCTCCCATATACTTTAAGTCATCTCCAGATTACAATACCTAATAAAATGTAAATGCTATGTAAATAGTTATTATACTCTGTTATTTAAGGAACAATGACAAAGAAAAATCTTTATATGTACAGTACAGACACAATGTGAAAAGAAGTATTTTCAATTCTTAATTGAAACTGCAGATATGGGAACTATGATATGAAGACCAATTGCACTTACAGGTTCTGGGAACTAGAATGAGGACACATGCTTGTGTGCTTGGGTATATACAAAGGCTTCTCTTTTAAACAGAACTTCACTGTGCAGCTCAGGCTGGCCCCAGACTCGTCTCAAATTCACTGCAATCATCCTGCTTCAGCCCCCAGAGTGCTGGGATTACAAGTGTGAGTCACCACATTTAGCTTGTACGTTCTTAAAATTTTTTTTAATTAAAATATTACATCATTTCCCCTCTGTCTTCTCCTCCCAACCCCTCCCATGTTCTCTCCCACTCCCTCTCAAACTCATGGCCTCTTTTTCTTTAATTATTGTTGGCATACGTGTATGTAGATACAACCTGCTGAGTTGATTAGTGTTACTTGTGTGTGTGTGATTTCAGGGCTGAGCAATTGATATTGGATAACCAATTAAGGGGTTCATCCAGGGAAATTCTGGATCTCCCTCAATCACCAGTTGTTAATTGCTTGTATTGCTTCATTTAGAGGTGAGAACCCATGGGATTTTCCTATATACTCTGGATGTTAACTATTGTTGGGAGTGTTCAGGTCTTGTTTTGTCAACCACATTGCTGAGATTTCATGGCTGTAGCTTCCCTGTTACAGCTAGGAGATATGATGTCACAGCAGACATCCTGTCTTCTGGCTCATATAATCTTTCTACCCCCTTCCATCATGTTCCCCGATGGTAGGTGCAGGAGTTGCATTGTAGATGTTTCTGTCTATTGGGTCTAGGAACCCCATTATCAGTTGCTCTCTGCATTCTGACCAGTTATATTTTTCCTGCAACAGTGTGTTTTTTGCAAAGGGAAGCTTCTTTGCTCAGGGCTGAGAGCTACACTTATCTGTGGGTATAAGGATAAACATTCAGAATGCAGTTGGGAATTATGCTGGTCTAGTAAACTGGTAGTAATAGGTTTGTTCTCCTATTAGATTCATAACTTCTCTAGCCTGGGGTAGTTGGCTAGGTTTCTGTTATCTAACAGTTTCCTCCAAGATCAAAACATTCCATGGATGAGGGGAGCTCCCTAAACAGGGAGGCAAAAAAAAAAAAAAAAAAAAAAAAAAAAAAAAAAGCTTCAAGAATGCCATGAAACTAGCCAGATTCACTAGGTCCCTCCCTACCAGAGTAAACACTATAACCTGAGAGTCCCACTCAGAGGAAAAACAAGATGAGATACACATAAGACTCTCAGATAAGCTGAGCTTCAAAGAAGACTCAGCAGAGAAAAACTGCAGACTCTAAAACCAGACTGGCTGCCTAGCTGCCTGGAAGAAATTTAGACCAACTGAGTCACTTAGATGGGACGCTCCTTAACATGTTGAGCTGCCTGACTGCTGTGCAGTGTGCTCCAGGTTTCCCAGCTTTTGTGAACTTTCACACATGCTGGGGTGAGCCTTGGTGATGGAGTTGTCTTTATGTCATTTTGACTCCTGTAAGTAAGCCCTCACCCAGTATGCTGGCTAGTTTTATGTTAGCTTGACACCAGAGAGAGTTGTCTGAAAGGAAGGAACCTAAACTGAGAAAATGTCTCTATAAGATCTATCCATAGGGCATTTTAAAAATTAATGATTGATGGGGGAGGACCCGGCCTATTGTGGGTGCTTCCTTTCTTGGGCTCTTGGTTTTGGATTCTGTGAGAAAGCAGGCTGAGCAAGCCAGTAAGCAGCACCTTTCTATGCCTCTGCATTAGCTCCTGCCTCCAGGTTCCTGCTCTGTTTGAGTTCCTGTCCTGGCTTTCTTCAATGATGGATTACAATCTGGAAGTGTAAGCCAAATAAAGCCTTTCATCCTCAACTTACTTTTTGGTCATGATATTTCATCACAAAAATTAGAAACCCTAAGACACCCACATTTCTTGTAAATAAAAGTCATTGGTTCATCAAGTTGGACTTAGGTGACATTCATATTTTGGTCTCTCATGGCTTCCATATTTGAGGTAAGTAGACAGGAAAAGTTTTACCACACAAGAGTTTCTAGTACCAGATATGATTTCCCTCCAGCTGTGCAAGCTTTAAGTGCCATCAGACAGTTGTTGGTAATCACCAAGATATGAGTGCCACTATTGCACCTTTAGGGATAGCTTGCCATGATGATCGTGGTTGTGCTTCATAGTTGTTACAGCTGGTTAGTGCTATTCATTATTTTCCTGCCTTGGCAGATTGCATAGCAACTTCTGGTGCTATGAAAACTAGTCTTCAAGAAAGATGCTCCTGGATCAGGCCCAGATAAAGTGTTTCACAGCCTGTATCCAAAGGGTGTGGATTCTACTACAGCAATAGGGAATTACCCTTCAACTTCTGCATGACAATTAAGGGCAAGAGCAATAGCTTAATATTACTTTGGGGTTCTCTTGGACCACTTAACCAAAAACTCAAAAAGAGGTTTCTTATACATGGTACTAGGCATTCTGTTAGGTAGTCCATGACTTTTAAGTAGCTTTGTTGATATATAATTAATAAACGATAGAAACTACTCTTTTTTTAAACTTTTATTGGATTATGATGAGAAAAGTTACATGATTTCAATTTATCTGAATTTGTTAACATTTAAAAACATATCTTAAGTAAATAGAATTAAATCACATTCTTGTTTCCCTTTTGTACCCCCACTCCTCCCAGAGACCCCCCCTTCAATACCTACAATATCTTTTTGTCATATTCCTTAAAATTTATAAAATATTATAACAATACAAATAAGTATTATAAAAGTTGTTTGATATAAAACAACAATCAATTTAACAGTCTTATGTAGATGCTTGTCTA
>JADRCD010076461.1:1365-17635 GCA_019843815.1 Montemys delectorum | reverse complement strand
AATGCCAGGGCCAGGATGTGGGAGAGGGTGGGTTGGTGAGCAGGGGGAGGGGAGAGGGAACAGTTTTTTTTTTTCCAGAGGGGAAACTAGAAATGAGATATCATTTATACTCCTAGAGCTCCCAGGGACTAAACCACCAACCAAAGAGTACACATGGTGGGACTCATGGCTCCAGCTGCATATCTTGGTCATCAGTGGGAGGAGAGGCCCTTGATCCTGTGAAGGCTCTATGACCCTGTGTAGGGGAATGCCAGGGCCAGGAATCAGGAGAGGGTGGGTTTGTGAGCAGGGGGAGGTGGGAGGGAATAGGGGCTATTTCAGAGGGAAAACCAGGAAAGGGAGAACATTTAAAATGCAAATAAAAAATACCTAATCAAAATAAATAAAGAAAAGAGCAGTAAAAGTCTTAAGTTATATTTGTTGAACTATGAGTCTATAATTTCCGATATATTTCAATATTTAGAAAGCAATTGATGGATATTTAACTACTCAAATCATACAGCAACCAGGTTTGTTTGTGGTGATAAATAACAAACTACTATGGTCATCTCAAAGTATATTCTATTAGCTTTATTCTCTCTTGAAAATTAATATATTTTTAGCTTATAAAATTTGATTAATTTTTACAGTTACCTATGCACTATTTAAAATCACAAATTTTGATATTTTGACAAGCATGTACACATATTAATCAAATCAATACAAATCCAAACCATGTTGTTTAATTATATGTCTTGAAATATTTTCCTTTCTGAACTAGCCTTCTTTTTCTTGTAATTATTTGTTTCTAAGAATATCCCAATATTATGTATTTTTCATATTTCCTCAATATATAATTTAATTTTTTTCTCTATGTAACATATTGTTACTATTTACTAGCAAACCACTACTTCCATTTATTTTTGCATATTTTATATAAAACCTTATTTTACTGAATTTTCTTTCCTTTCTTTAAAATTTAAGCCTACTGAATGCTGATTACCTGCTTTTCCCATATTGATTCAACTGTGAGGCAATTTTTCCATTTTAAAATGATTATTTTTGTTATCTCATGTATATAACCATAATTCATATTCTAATGTCATAATTTAAATATATGAAAAGTAGGTTCGTCTTCATGATAGCTGTTTATAAAGTTTTAAAGTGTTTTTCTATTTTTCCCCCTTTGTATTTTGAGAAAATCTGTTGGTATATAAGCTGTTAATTTGTTTGAAGATGACACTTGCATGGAATTTAGCTTCTGTTCTTAAATGATAGAATTACATCATTATACTCCCACACCTTGCTATATATTTCTATATTTTGTTTAATTATTGAATTTATCCTGATGATGAGCAACTTTGTATTGATGCATATTGAAAGCCATGTATCAAATAGAGTATAAGTTTTTTATAGAGGTGCTTATTAGAGTACATAGAATGTTAAATTGTTGGTATGTATGCTTATATTTATGGTTATTGCTTAATTAGAATTTAAAAATTATTCTGCAGAGCAAAAGAAGTTAAATTCTTAAATTATTTCACAGAGGACAAAAGTTACTGTGCTTGGGGTAAGTGGCATGAGTGTATTGAGATCTTTATAACCATAATTCAAACAAATACATAGACAGGTTAGTTCAATGTTTGTCAAAGGGAGGGATATAAGAGCTATGTTAAGAGAACTGACATTTCACTTTGGAATTTTACTATATGACAACTGCTACTTGTAAGTGTGAAAAAAATAACCGATACACCTGGATTATCTGACATGGTATTGTCATGTGACTCATGTACATGTCAAAGTAACAAAAATATAGTCTACTTTTATATTTTTTTGATAAATTTGCAAAACATTTGCTTTAACATATCACAGTGTATAGGAATGAATTTTATCAAATAACTTATATTTCCTTTCTTTAAACTGCCTCCTACCTTCTTAAAGAAATATTTGACTTCTGACCTGAACACCAGGTAGAATATAAACCTACAAAATATCACAGGCATTCTTCTCTTTGTAACATTCCTATACAAGCAGGCTTTAAATCATGATGCTAAAATGTTACCCCCACTTTATCTATTACTAGTTATGGAAATTTGGACACATTACTTAACCTTCCTGAAATTGTTTCTTCATTTATCAATTAAGGAATAGAGTAGAACTAGTCCATAAAGGTACCAATAACACAAGCACTCTTCTGTTTGTAACATTCCTACACAGGTAGGCTTTAAATCACACTGCTGAAGGATTAACCTCAATTTATCTCTTACTAGCTATGAAAATGTGGACACATTACTTAACCTTTCTGAGACTATTCCTTCATTTATCAATTAAGGAATAGAGTGGCACCTAGTCCATAAAGATATTGAATGTTAAAAGAAAATACATGCAAGCCACTCAGAACAGGTCATGGTCACTGTGTTGATAGTGGCTACTATTATGTATGATAGATAACTGTCATAAGTATAGTATCTATATTTATGTAAACAATTTCAACTTTCAAACTGAGGCCAAAGGGCATTTTAATGGAATATGGGAAGTGTGGAAAGGGTTTTAAAAATAATGATACTATATTAATTTCATTTTCAGGAAAGAAAAATAAATTAGAGAGAAGTTCTATGATTTGACTGCGAGCATTCAGCAGTGATTGGGAAAACTAGGCTCTCATAGGTAGACAAGTGTCCTAAGATGCTTTTTCTGTCTTAATGTTCTCACAGTTGCCAGTTTTTTCTCTTTCCCCTGAGGATAAATGCTGAGTGATCGCTTTGTATAGATTTTCAAATTAGGCTAGATATGCAAATGTAGTACCTTTTGCTTATGGCATAAGGTGATATTGATACAAATTTCACAGTTTATGATGTTTCCGAATATATTCCATCATTACTGTCAATTGCTATCTATAATTAAATCATTGTCACATTAATATGTTAAGGGCCTTGTTACATAATTTGCATATGCTGTTATTTATAGCAGGAGAAGGCCTGTGACTTATATAAATATACCTACCTTCAATAATAATTATATTTCACTTAACTATTTTATTGTGAGAATACTCATATTTGCATTACAAATTTCTATTCTGTTTTCAGAAATTCATAAAAAGAAACCTTCATATGTGGATGGTGGGTTGTAGAATGTAACATTGACAATTGATAGATGAAAAACCAAGTAAAATGTTTGAAAATTGTTTGAAAATGGTCTGTGTTATCTGGAAAATAGTGAGTAGTCCCTTTCGTGTTTTGCTTACTACATGCCAGCAATTAATCATTTATAAGTCATTAAAAGAGATGAAAAGCGTATCTTGGTTAAAGTAGTTCCTTTGTAAAAGATGACATATTTTGTAATATAAATTAGTTTGGATGCTCAGGGTTATGCATCTAGAGATAGCTCATGGTCCTCTCCTGTAACTCATATGACTTCCATTTTACACAGACTCATAAAATATATGTGTAAATATGGAACAAGTTAAATGTAAGTCATTCTACCTTAAAATTGAAATAATATACCATTTACATATTTATTATGAATTAATCTTTAGAGGTATATACTATTGAACTATATACTGTCTTAAACTTTATAAATGAAGATGTTTTGTTAAAGGTTTCTACAAAATTTATACTATGAAGTATTTAAGTAGAAATTGGGACAATTTGTGATGTTAACATTTTGTTTGAGGTATAATTATATTAATAGTCTTATAAAATAGATGGAAGATAATTAATGCTCATTTAGTTTTGGTTTATACTAGAATATCTCTTAAATAGCATAACTAGAATTTTCACAATGGAGTATTACTCAGCTATTAAAATGATGAATTTATGAAATTATTAGGCAAATGGAAAGAACTAGAAAATATCATCCTGAGTGAGGTAACCCAATCGCTAAAGAAAACACATGGTATGCACTCACTGATAAGTGATATTAGCCCTAAAGTTCCAAATAACCAGGATACAATTTGCAGACCACATGAAGCTCAATAAGAAGAAAGACCAAAGTGTAGGTGCTTTGGTCTTTCTTAGGAGAACAAAATACTCACAGGACCAAATATGGAGAGCAGAGACTAAAAGATAGGCCACCCAGAGACTGTCCCACCTGGGGATTCATCCCATATACAGTTACCAAACCCAGACACTTTTGTGGATGCCAATAAGTGCGTGTCAAAAGGAGTCTGACATGTCTGTATTCTGAGAGGGCCTGACAGAGCCATACAAATACAGAGGCAGATGTTAGCAGCCAACCATTAGACTAAATGTGGGGTCTCTAATAGAGGACTTAAAGAAGGGAATGAAGGATCTGAAGGGGTTTGTAACCCCATAGAAAGAACAACAATATCAACCAACAAGAACCCTCAGAACTCCCAGGGACTAAACCACCAACCAAAGAGTACACATGGCTCCAGCTGCATATGTAGCAGAGGATGTCCTTGTCATGCACCAATGGAAGGAGAGGTCCTTAGTACTATGAAGTCTCAATAGATGCTTCAGTGTAAGGGAATCATAGACAGAGAGGTGGGAGTGGGTAGGTGGGTGGAGGAACACCCTCATAGAAGCAGGGGAGGGAGGATGGGATAGGGTGTTTCCAGGAGTGAGGGAAATCAGGAAAGGGGATAATATTTGAAATGTAAATAAAGAAAATATCTAATAAAAAAAAAAGACCAGCCTTAGTTTATGGTTATCTTATAGGGTGTATGGGATTATTACAATGTTGTTTCTGGTGAGGCTTGTTTTTTGTCTGATTATATGGTCAGTTTTGGAGAAGATACGGTGAAGTGCTTGGAAAAAGGTATATTCTTTTGCTTTAGGATGAAATGTTCTGTAAATATATGTTAAATCCATTTGGTTCATAACTTGTTATTTTCACTGTGTCTCTGTTTAGTTTGTTTCCATGATCTGTCCATTGCTGAGAGTGGGGTGTTGAAGTCTCCCATTATTATCATGTGGGGTATGATGTGTGCTTTGAGCTTTAGTAAAATTTCTATTATGAATGTGGGTGCCCTTGCATTTTGGAGCATAGATGTTCAGAATTGAGAGTTCATCTTGGTAGATTTTTCCTTTGACCAATATGAAATGTCTGTCCTTAGCCTTTTTGATAACTTTTGGTTGAACGTAGATTTTTATTTGATATTAGAATGGCTACTCCAGCTTGTTTCTTGAGACTATTTGCTAAGAAAATTATTTTCGAACCTTTTACTCTGAGGTAGTGTCTGTCTTTGTCACTGAGGTGCATTTCCTGTATGCAGCAAAATGCTGGGTCCTACTTATATATCCAGTCTGTTACTCTATGTCTTTTTGTAGGAATTGAGTCCATTGATGTTAAGAGACATTAAAGGAAAAGTGATTGTTACTTCCTGTTATTTTTGTTGTTAGAGATAGAAATATGTTTGTGTAGCTATCTTTTTTTAGGTTTGTTCAAATATTAATTTCTTGCTTTTTCTATGGTATAGTTTCCCTCCTTTTGTTGATGTTTTCCATCTATTATCCTTTGAAGGGCTGGATTTATGGAAAGATAATGTGTAAATTTGGTTTTGTCATGGAATATCTTGGTTTCTCTGTCCATGGTAATTGAGAGTTTTGCTGGGTAATTGAGAGTAGCCTAGGCTGGCATTGTGTTCTCTTAGGGTCTGTATGACATCTGTCCAGGATCTCTGAACTTTCATAGTCTCTGGTGAGAAGTCTGTAATTCTGATAGATCAGCCTTTATATGTTACTTGAACTTTTTCCCTTGCTGCTTTTAATATTCTTTCTTTGTTTAATGTATTTCGTGTTTTGATTATTATGTGACAGGAGGAATTTCTTTTCTGGTCCAGTCTATTTGGAGTTCTATAGGCTTCTTGTATGTTCATGGGCATCTCTTTCTTTAGGTTAGGGAAGTTTTCTTCTATAATTTTGTTGAAGATATTTTCTGGCCCTGTAAGTTGGGAATCTTCACTCACTTTTATACCTATTATCCTTAGGTTTGGTCTTCTCATTGTGTCCTGAATTTCCTGGATGTTTTGGGTTAGGAGCTTTTTGCTTTTTGCATTTTCTTTGACTGTTGTGTCAATGTTTTCTATGGTGTCTTCTGCCCCTGAGATTCTCTCTTCTATCTCTTGCATTCTGTTGGTGATGCTTGCATCTATGGCTCCTGATCTCTTTCCTAGGTTTTCTATCCCCAGGGTTGTCTCCCTTTGTGATTTCTTTATTGTTTCTATTTCCATTTTTAGGTCTTAAATGGTTTTGTTCATTTTGTCACCAGTTTGATTGTGTTTTCCTGTAACTCTTTAAGGGAATTTTGTGTTCCCTCTTTAAGGGCTTCTAGCTGTTTACCTGTTTTCTCCTGTATTTCTTTAAGGCAGTTATTTATGTCCTTCTTAATGTTTTTTTTTTCTTTTTAGTATGGGGAGGAGAGTTATGAGAGTAGTAGAAGCAGAGAAAGGCACAGAGAGGGGAAGAGTAGAGAGGTAAAGCCTGGCCATGACCATGTGGAGGGAGGTGGGGAGAGAATGGGGAGAGATGAGGAACAAGAGGCAAAATGCAAGGGAGAGAAGCAGGAGTAAGGGCTGCTTATGTTCTTATGCTTGCCTCTAACCATCTGATTATCTCTAGTGGTCCCTGCCTTGGCTATATCTGATTGGAGCCCTCCTTTCTGTGATCCTGGTTATGTTAGAGCTCCTCAGAGTTTAGCTGTCCTGTAGTCCTGTGATTCTGGGATCTGGTGATCTTGAGATCCTGGGTTTGTCAGAGCTCTTAGGAGTCAAGCTGCCTCTGGGACCTTGATATCCTGGTGTGACTAAGCTTCTAGGATCCTGGGATCCTGAGATCCTGTGGTCCTGGGCATGTTAGAGTGCTTGGGAGTGGATCTTCCTCTGGATGTTGAGGGACTGGCTATGGAGTTCATGCCCAAGGTGTGCTCAGGGCACTGGCCTAGACAGGAAGGAATCTGTGTGGTAAAGCAGAGTTCCTGGGTGCCCAGATCCCTCTGGTCCCAGTTACTTCCAGTGTTGTGGCAAATATTGTGTCTTCCTCACCTCTCAAGGCAACTCTTATAAGGACAACATTTAACTGAGGCTGGCTTAGAGGTTCAGAGGTTCAGTCCATACACCTCAAGGCAGGAGCATGGCAGCTTCCAGGTAGGCATGGGGCAGGCCCAGGTGAGAGTTGTGCATCTTCATCTGAAGGCTACTTTGAGGCCAATGTTTAGTTAAACCTAACATATAAAACATTTATATGATATCAAACTCCAATGTACACTTTTTTTTTCAGCTCAGTTCTTACAAGTAAATATTCCCTCTGCTTGTGGGTTTGATTCCATGTATGTATATTTATATGCATACATAATTCTTTGAGAATTTTAATGTAATTATATTTCCCTTCCATCTCCTTCCATGAAACCTTCCAATGTAGCCCTCTCCTTTCTCCCTTTCAAATTCATGGCTTTTTATTCTTTAACTGTTGTTACATATATGAATATATTTATATTCTAGAATATATAAATACAGCATTCTCATTCTAAGTAATGTTGCTTACATGTATTTATTTTTTACAACTTATCATTTGATATTAGATAATTAATTTATGTTTTCTTTCCAGGAAAAGGCCCTTTGTTCACCTCCCAGCAGTTTTCTGCAGACTTTGGCTTAGATTGAGACCTCATGGGAATGCTCTAGTCTACATTAAAAATATGTATTTTTATTGTTCTTCATAAACTCATATTAAGGCAGTCATGTTGCTGAGAATTTGAGGGTGTAGCTTATGACATTCTCAGGAGACACAGTATCACAGAAAATCCTCTGATCCTCTAGATCTTATAGTCTTTTTCCTCCTCTTCAACCATGATACTAGAGTTTTGAGTACAGGATTTGTTTTGTACATATATTAGAACAGGAATTTACAACTATGAATTTTGCTTCATTGTGGTTTTCTGCACTTATAGTGGGTAAAAGGACAAATAACTTAGAACATAATTCTAGATAGTGATAATTTGGTAAAGTGACTGTTTTAGGTTTTCTCCCAATATCCACGAATTCACTAGTTCTGGGAAATTGGCTAGATTTGCACTATTCAGTATGAGTCTCCTCTTTTTAAAACAAGTCTTTTGTCCAATTGGAGAGATGTTAGTTAGCAACAAGGTATATCTGCCAGTATTGTACCCTTAGCGTTATTATTCCACATAGGTTTTTTTTTTTAAAGATTTATCTTACTTATTTTTTATGTGTATGAGTACACTGTAGCTGTACAGATGGCCGTGAGCTATCATATGTGTGGCTGCTGGGAATCGAACTCAAGACCTCTGCCCGCCCCGCTCTCTGTAGCCAGCTCGATCCAGTGTAATACACTGTAGCTGTCTTCAGACACACCAGAAGAGGGCATCAGATCTCATCACGGATGGTTGTGAGCCACCATGTGGTTGCTGGGATCTGAACTCAGGACCTTTAGAAGAGCAGTCAGTGATCTTACCCAGCCCCGACATGGGTCTTGACACTATTGCTTGTTTCTCTCCTTTGGAAGCTTTCAGTGTGTGTACAGTGACCATGGAATCTTGTTATTATTTTATTCTTTTGAGTCAGGATCTCATGTAGGAACAGCATGGGATTGAACTCCCTATGCCACTCAGGCTGATTTTAAACTACTGATTACACTCTGTCCATCTCCAAGATAGTAGGATTATACATGTATAAAAAAATGTATACATGCCTGTTGCTTTTGTATTATCTACTTGACTTTACACATAACATACTTTATCTTACCTAACTTTCTTAAAGGTTTATTTTTGCCTTTTCTCTAGACTGAGGTTTCTAAAACATTTTTCACTTGTGATCCTTCCTCAGTTAATATCTTTTTATATGACCTGAGGTAGCTATATAAAATAGGTACACAATTTCAACATTTACTATCCATAAATCATAAGTAAATTATATTTAAACAGTATCAATATGTGTATAATTTTACCATTAATTAAATTGAAAGGAGATTTATTCAGTAATAGATATGTGTGCTAGTCTACTTTTTCCAGAAAATACTCAATGTTAGCTAACTATTAGATACTTAAAGACATAGAGAATCTCAATATTTTTCAAAGCTGATTGATATTTTGATGCTGTAATTCTATTTTTAAAAATTTATTTATTTATTATGTTTACAGTGTTCTCCCTGCATGTCTGCCTGCACACCAGAAGAAGATAACAGATCTCATTATAGATGATTGTGAGCCACAATGTAGGTTCTGGGAATTGAACTTAGTATCCCTGGAGAAGCAACCATTGCTGTTAACTTCTGAACCATCTCTCCAGACCCTCTTTTTCTTTTTCTGAAACAGGGTCTATCTCTGTAGCCTTGGTGGTACTAGAACTAACTTTGTAGACAAGGCTGGCTGCAAACTCAGAGATCCACCTGCCTGTAACTCCCATGTGTTGGAATTAAAGGTGTGCGCCATGACCTGATATTTGATGTTATATGTATTAGTACAGAGAATGGAATTTTATAAGAGAAATACTTCCTGTGTAATTTTTGAAATTATTAGAAATTTTATCTTAATCATAACATAAAAATTCATTATATAATTCTTCTGTGACTCCCAAGTTTGAGATCAAATGGCAACTTTTAAAATTAAACATTCTAATGCAATGCAGTTGCAAAATATAACAAATGGATACCTGTTGAAGAATCATGGTAGGAAAATACTAGAAGTCTTGGTTTGACATAATTAAGTCATTACGTTTCTGTATGTTCAGCCAGTTTTGACTGTTGGGATGGCTTGTGTAGCTCAGCCCAGGGAGGGGTACTATTTGGAGGTGTGGCTTTTTTGTTGTAGGTGTGGACTTGTTGGAGGAAGTATGCCAATGTGGGTGGCATGGGCTGGAAGACAATCTTGTGGTTTCCTTAGGAACAAGATATTGGACTCTTAGCCCCATCTATACCATGTGTGCCTGAGTGCTGTCATGCTCCCCTCTTGATAATAATCAACTGAACCTCTGGACCTGTAAACAGGCTTCAATTAAATGTTGTCCTTATAAGAGTCTGAAAGCACACCATAGCATCAGTAATAGTATCAGGCCTTGGAGCTTCTCCTTGAAATGGTTCTCAATTTGTTCTGGCCACTGGACCTTCTTTCCCTCAGTCTTTTCTCCATTTTTGTCCCTGTTTGCTAGGAGCCGTGGCCTTAACCATGGCCTTGTGGAAATTTGCTAGCTTACACATACAGCCTTGAGAAAACTTGTATAGTCTAACAGTAAGAATGTGTGGGTGTGGAGGACACTGGGGTTGGTCACTGTTTCCAGAGACTGAAGATTGCTGCCTGACCTCAGAAAGCCCCTGCAGCTCTTCCCCCCTCCTTGAAGCCTCCTCTTGTTTATGCTTGTATTGCCATCCCTGAAGTAAAGTTTTCAGGGCTTGATCAGAAACCTGTCTTGCTCTCATTCTTCGTGTCTCTTGTCCCACCTCAGTCTCTCTCCCCTGCCCAAGGTCCCTACTGAATGACTCAGGTGTCAGAGCACCTGTTTTAGGCAGGGACAATTCTGGGTCAGAGTTTTCGACCATGGGATGACAGCCCAATCCCTCCTGTTGATGCTCTGTATTCCTACTGGAGATGGACTCTATAATTTCCCTCTTCGAACTGTTGGCCATTTCACCTAAAGTCCCTCCCTCTGAGAGTCTCTCACCTCCCAGGTCTCTGGTACATTCCAAAAGGTCCCCCCACTTCCTGCCTCCAGAGATTGTCTGTTTACATTCTTTCTGCTGGCCCTCAAGGCTTCATTCCTGTCCCCCCAATAATTAATGTTGTTCCCCTTTTCCTCTCCCTGTCCCACACATGTCCTTCCCTCTCTCTGCTACCCAGCCTTGATTGCTTTCTTCTCCCTTCCAAGTGGGATTGAGGCATCCTCACTTGGGCCCTTCAACTTATTAAACTTCTTGAGTTTTATGCATTATATCCTGAATATTCTGTACTTTTTGGCTAATATCCACTTATTAGTGAGTACATACCATGCATGTCCTTTTGAATCTGAATTACCTCACGTGGGATGATGTTTTCTAATTACATCCATTTGCCTGCAAAACTCAGGCAGGATGACCTCATTCTTAATAGCTGAATAATATTCCATTGTGTATATAAACTACATTTTCTGTATCCATTCTTCTGTTGTGGGACATCTGTGTTGTTTCCATCTTCTAGCTATCACAAATAAGGTTGTTATGAACATAATAAAAACACCCAAGAATTGTATAGCTGGGTCTTCAGGTAGATCTATTTTCAGTTTTCTGAGGAACCTCCAGATTGATTTTGAGAGTGGTTGTACTAGTTTGCAATCCCAGCAGTGGAAGAATGTTCCTCTTTCTCTACATCCTTGCTCAAATGTGCTGTCACCTGAGTTTTTGATCTTAGACATTCTGATTGGTGTAAGGTGGAATCTCAGGGTCATTTTGATTTGCATTTCCCTGATCACTAAGGACTTTGAACATTTCTTTGAGGGTTTCTCATCCATTCGAGATTCTTTTGTGAATTTTCTGTTTAGTTCTATACCCCATTATTTGATTAGACTGCCCTCTAAGAGGCCAAACAAGCAAATGGACAGAAGCTGGGGGAACACTGTGGTTGAATTAGGGAAAGGCTGGGAGAAGCTGAGGAGGAGGGCAACCCCATAGAAGACCAGCAGTCTCAACTGACCTAGACAACAAGATCTTTCAGATACTGAACCACCAGCCAAGAAGCATACACTAGCTGATATGATCCCCTCCTGCCTGGACAGATATTCAGCAGAGGACTACCTGGTCAGGTTTCAGTGAGAGAAGATGGACCTAACCCTGGAGAGACTTGAGACCCTAGGGAGTGGGGAGGTCTGGTGGGGTAGGGAGGTAGGGACATCCTCTTGGAGATAGGGGAGGAAGAATGGGATGAGGAATAGTCAGAGGATGGACTGGGAGGGGGATAATGACCAGACTGTAGTAGTAATAATAATAATAATAATAATAATAATAATAATAATAATAGTAATAATCAAAAAGACAAAACAAAAAGTTTCCTTGTTCACGGTATATATTAACAACAGTAATTCCTAAGACAATTGTATAGCAACCACTACAGTACAGTATATGCAATAGTCTCTCATCTGAGCTGTGTATTTCAGGCAGCATATCTTGGCATTGCATGGCATGCTAGTATATGTAGTCAAAGTGGACATAATGTGTGTTATTAACCAAGACTGTAGTAAAATCACAAAATATAACTTACAAAAGTATTGTAGAAATACTATAGAGTCATTACATTTGATTTCTAATTAAACTTTATTACCTTTTACTGCTGTTAAATGTTTTGTGTCCCAACATTCATTTATGCTTCTCTACAAATAAGGTGTGTTCTAAAAATCCCATGTACATTTGTGCCTACAAATGTATCAGCCCAAATAGACCAAACCAAGAGTCATGTTCCCATATTTTCTTGGTTATCCAGTCTTCTAAAAAAAAATAAACTCATGGTATCCAAAGAACTGTAGGTCAAGTATAAAATGAACCAAACTTGAGAAATAGCAAAAAACAAAACCAAATTTCTAGTTACAAGAGGGAGACTAGAATCATATCTCATATAACCAATAGGAGAATTCCATATGCCCAAGTCATTTTACAGAAAAACATAAAACCAAAAACAATGTTTCTTTCAATAGCCACAAATTCCATGGAAATATTCTCCAATGCATACTCCATAGGTGAACTCTATGACATAGAATTAAAAAGCATGATCATAAATGTGATCAAATAATTCAATGGCTTTACATAAAGTTTGAACAAACATGTAATTTTGAATATATATTCTTATTTGGAATAATTGAAATTGTATTAGAGGTTGTTCATGGTTTCTTAAAAAATAGAATTCAATGCACATTTATATGTAAATTTATTTGATCATCTATTGTACTTGTTTTCCTTATTTTCTTTCCTTTTTTGTCTGAATATATAAAGGTAGAGGAAATGCTTGCTTATCACCGAAACTAAATAATACACAATTGTGGGGATTGTTGTTTTTATGTTGCTTACATTAATTTCTTATTCTTTTTTTAAAAGATTTATTTATTTATTACATGTAAGTACACTGTAGCTGTCTTTAGATGCACCAGAAGAAGGCGTCAGATCTCAAGATCTCATTACGGGTGGTTGTGAGCCACCATGTGGTTGTTGGGATTTGAACTCATGACCTTCCGAAGAGCAGTCGGTGCTCTTCCCCACTGAGCCATCTCACCAGCTCTAATTTCTTATTCTTATCTCACCAATTTTATAGATTAGTCTTTATCATTTTTTCTGTCTCTGTCAGTCTCTACCTTGCTGACTCTAAGACTCAATCTTCTAAAATTTAATTTGATATCTTCCTGAAAGTTATACTTTAATTATTTCTTATAGCTTCTGTCATCACTCTTGAGCTGATATTATACCTCTAATTCAGTTCATATTCAGAGTAACAATGCCAGTACATCCAGTGTTCTACATGTAAATTTATTCAGGTGTCTAGGACTTTATAAAGCATAAGTCTAAAATAAAACCTTGAACCATTACAATATTACATTTTCTCATTACCTTATGAATGGTATGGCTTTTATCTAGTATCTCAAGTTACAATCTTGCCTTTGGTTCTGTTCTCCCTTCAGCCACTGATATGTAATTGTTTACTAACTTAGCACAACAATTTTCAAATATATCAAACATATTTTGCTATTTAAAAAATTAATTGCATAACTGGTTTTATTTAAAATATTTCATTAGTAACTACCTGAAGGCATAAATATTTTCATTGCCTTCAGTCTTACCTAATTTCAATTGATGATTCATTCTGTAAATAATAGTCTCTTAAATTGTCACATATATGCACATGTCACTTTGTTGATTAAAATACCATTTCACCATTAACTTCCTTGTATGTATCCCTAGATAAACTTAACTGTCTTACAATAAAAACCATAGTACTTTTAAAACTGGTCTTGCCTGATTTTCTAAGTGATATTAGAACAAAAGCTCAAGGAACTAAAATTGGAATAAATTATGTTACTGTACATATAGAATGGCAGAATGAACCATCAAATCCAATGTAATTGAAGTGCTCATGGGATTCTGCTATTTAAGTCAAAAGGACAATAATGTTGGACAGAACTTTGTGATATAAGTGAGAATGAAAAGAACAGAATACTTGATAGAAGATGGATATAACATAATGACATGGGGAATAAGGTCAAGAAAACAGTAAATCAAACACTGAAAAGTGTCACACAGTCACTGGCATATCTATACTGTCGTGATTATGATGGATAGGTATTATACATTTTTTATCAGGTCAGAAGTGAAGACAGACACTAACAGAAAAAAAATCTATTATGTATCTGGTCATCTTTATCTTCTCCTTAATAGGCTGCATTGGCTTATTATCAACTACAGAACAAAGTTGTTTTTTTTTTAATTAGATGTTTTCTTATTTGCAATATCTTCTTTCTCAGGTTCCCTGCCAAAAATAAAAATAAAAAAATAAAAAAATACGAAAAAAAGTTTAAAAAAACAAAAACTAAAACAATCCCCTGTTCCCTCCCCCTCCCCCTGCTCACCACCCCACCCTCTCCTGCTTACTGGCCCTGGCATTCCCCTACAAAGATTTTTAAAGGAAGTAGAAGGGACTCCCAAGCTTCTAACTTCCTTTGAAGCCATACCTCCAAACCCCTACCATCTTGTGTCACAGCCAACATTTCTAATTGCATGGTACACTTTAGAATCCCAGTATTTTTTAACATGCTGTTTACCCATCTTGAATCTTGACATGTCCTTTATTATTTCACTCCCAAGGTGAATTTGTCTATTTCCAGATTTCTGTACAAAAATGACTAACTCTGTTTGAGTAGGGTGGCACACACCTTTGATTGATCCTGGCACTTAGGAAGAAGTGACAGACAGGTTTCTGTGAGTTTCAGGCAAACCTGTTTGACATCGATTATCATAGGCCATCCAGATTACCATAATGAAATACTATCTTAAAACAAATGAAAATTAAAAGATTACCTCAAAGAATCTCTTTATGAATGTTCTTTTCACATAGCTAATCAATCTATGCATCAAATTCTTTTGGTTTTTTTAATTAAGCAAATATTTATAGAGTATTTAATATGGGCTATATTATGATGTATATTGGGGACACCATAGGAACCAGGAAAAGTCAAACCAAAAAGTTCACTCCTTGTAGCCTTATGTTTATAAACTGACACACTATACCTACACAAGCAAAATGATTACCAATTTATTAAATTCTATAAACTAAGAAAAATATACTGACATATAGTAAATGAGGGTGAGAAGTACCCCAAAGTGAACTACATTGTTATAAGGTTGAATTACATGAAATCGTTGCTGTTAGAAAATTGTGTCTTATAAAATGGCAGATGTTATATAATTATTTCTACTGTTTTTTTTCTTTCTAAGGAATTGATACTTAGACTGAAATCTGATATGAGTGAATTTAAGTATAATGGGCAAGTTTGGAAAGTAGAATATCCCATGTACCAAGAGAACTGGAAACTAAGAAGGAAATAAAAGGCAGTTCAAATAATGCCTTTATAGCAATATTATTGGGCTCTCATAAAATGTAATGCTACTAGATTTTTCATGATCCCTCAGATTATAATGGGCCTGTAATGCTAAATAGAAAATAGAAATAGCCCTACTAATTTAAACATATAGTGAAGGAGAAATGTAATGTATTATGTGCACAGAGTTTGAAAATGTGGAGGCCTTTATTTAAGATTTGTTTATATCTTAGTTTTAGCTCTGTTTCTTTGTGTAAGTTATAGTCAAATTTTCTAATCCTTAGTTTATCTGTGAAACAGGTATACCAAATAGGGTAATTTCATCGCCTGAGGCTAGGGATTAGATGAGAAAATTCATTGCAGTAGTTAAAGCAGTCCTTGATTGCAGATATTTAATAGTTACTCAAGATTGAAATCAAGGGGGAAGGAGTAGTGGCCTGGGAAAAGCTCATACCAAGATATTTTGAAAGAAAGAAATAGAATGAGAGCTATCATCATAAAGGTTTAAACAGCCAATCTAGTAATGATTTGGATATAAGAAATAAGAAAGAAGGATTTTTCATGTATAGCACTTCAAAAGAAGTAGGGGTAGACTTTTCTGTATTTTCCTAGGTTAAAGAAAATCGTTCTGTCTGGTACAGATTTTTAGCTGTCAGCTTACCTGTGCGAAGCATGTAAGACAGGGATGAAAGAAAGGAGAAAATGGTATGTATTTGGTTTTTTGGTTTTTTTTTTTTTTTTTTTTTTTTTTTTTTTTTTTTTTTTTTTTTT
>JADRCD010076460.1:0-15058 GCA_019843815.1 Montemys delectorum | reverse complement strand
AGGAGGAGGAGGAGGAGGAGGAGGAGGAGGAGAAGAAGAAGAAGAAGAAGAAGAAGAGGAGGAGGAGGAGGAGGAGGAGGAGGAGGAGGAGGAGGAGGAGGAGGAGGAGGAAGAAGAAGAAGAAGAAGAAGAAGAAGAAGAAGAAGAAGAAGAAGAAGAAGAAGAAGAAGAAGAAGAAGAAAGAAGAAGAAGAAGAAGAAGAAGAAGAAGAAGAAGAAGAGGAAGAGGAAGAGGAAGAGGAAGAGGAAGAGGAAGAGGAAGAGGAAGAAGAAGAAGAAGAAGAAGAAGAAGAAGAAGAAGAAGAAGAAGAAGAAGAAGAAGAAGAAGAAGAGAAAGAAAGAAGCAGAAGCAGCTGCTGACGACTATTGGCACAAGAAATGAAACACATCCACAACAGATAGATGTTTAAGCCCATTCAATATTTTCTAAGATTACCATTTAATTCCTGCATGACCAGTAAACACCATTAAACAGTTAAATGGACAAGTAGAGTCACACTAAGACCATGGGTTCTAAGAAACAAGAAGCAGCGGTGGTATAGACAAAGACAGCGGCAAAGGCAGCGGCAACCGCAGATCTTATATGCGTTTGATGTTAAATTTCTAGATGTTCAATTGTCGGAGCTTCTTCTGTAGTAGTCTTTTCTTCAATAATTTGAATGTAGATGTAGTTGGTTTTCATCTTCTTCTACTTCAGATTGTAGCTCCTCCGATATCAGTTGTCTGGCCAATTTGATGTTTAATCCTTCATTGTAGTGTAACTTCCTTTTCAACTCAAATTGCCGTTGCCTTTCTTGTTTGTCCAGGAAGAATTTGCTACTATGCGCACCGCTGCTTTCTTGCTCCTCACCCTGATAACTGGTCCCCAAAGTGTCAGAAGCTGCGAGTTTCTTCGCTAAGGCTTCGGGGGTCATGGCATCTTTTCCTTGAACTTCACTTATGGTGTCTTCTCCATCGTGTGGCACGCTGCCATAGGGGTTGCCGGGCTCATTCTTCTTCATCAGGTCATAGTCTTTGTAGGATGGATAGTGGGTTGCTAGGATGTTGGATTCGTCCCACTTCTGCGATTTCTTCCGTTGCAACTCTTGGGTACCTGGTCTTCCAGATGGCTGGGAAGAATCCTCCACTGAAGATGTTGAACTTTTGTTTTTGAGTATTCCCTTGATGGGTCTGTGTGAGGTGGTGGAGGTTGCCATGACTGGGAAACTAAGGGCCAAGCTAGAATTGGGCCGACGCAGCCACTTGTCCGCGCTCCGGACTCAAGCAGGAGCAAGATCTGTCTGGCGGATAGGTTCTCAGGGCTTCAGTACCAGTGCCAGGGGTGGGGAGGTCACAAAGGAAACCCTGAGACAAGTCACAATGCACCCTGACTTCGTCACTACAACAGTCACAGCTTGGCGGCCCTCTCTGGTAGCCATCTTGGTTTTTTGTTTTGTTTTGTTTTGTTTCTTTCTTTGTAAATTAATGTAATAGAAATATACGAATTTGTGGTATAAGAAAGAGAATCATTACTATTTGGGGACTTCTCTACACTCTGAACATTGGGAAACTATGTAAAACATATTTTCTTACTATCTAATGTTTAAAACTCACTACTTCCGATTGGAAAGATGGGAGATGTTAGCTAGATGAAAAATTTCCTACCTTCTCCTACATGTCTCTCTCCACATACATACATGTTGTTCCTCCTACCTTTTATGGCTCAGAGACTTACCACATCAACAGATACTTAGACCAGTTTGGAGCCTGGATCAATCTCTTTGTCCAGATCTCTTCAGATTTCTCTTGTACTGGCCTACATATTTTAAAAAACTCATTTGATCTCTTCTGCCGCTATCCTGTTTCAAGTCCCTACCACATCTTGGAGCAATGAGCAGCTCCACAGCCTTTGAATTAGACTGGCTAGACCTGCTGCTTTCTAGTTTCTGGCCAACCCTCCAGCCACAGCAATCTTGAAATACCTCTTTCAACCTCTCAAATCACTTGTTTCATGTCCTTAAAATCAAGATGAGATCCTGGAAGAAAGTAGAAAGAGCATATTTGGGAAGTTGTCTAGAGCCATGGTTCTCAACCTGTGAGTCACAACTCCATCAGGGTTAAACTACCCTTTCAATTTGGTCACCTAAGACAAGTGGAAAACATATTTACATCACAACTCACTACAGTAGCGACATAACAGTTATGAAGTACCAATGGAAATAATTTTATGGTAGGGGTCACCACAACTTGATGAACTATCTTAAAGAGTCACAAGGACTATGAAGAAATAGCTTATAAAATTTGTTTTATCATAGAGACCTCCAGATCCAATAATATAGAGGTTGCTGCAGCTCCAGTTCCCATGCAGAGAAGATGAATTTTGCCATCTTGTTAGTATGGAGATTCACAACTGGTGAAAGTACAGTGAATAAGTGTCTATGGAGTACATCCAACATCTATGCTACACTCCCACTCCAAAAGCTCAGAGAACATCCCAGAAGAGAAGAAGGCAAATGGGTTGCAAAAGGCAGAGTTTGGGTACAACTGCTAAAAACCCATGTCTTCTGGGCACAACAGACTACTGTATTCACAATACCTATGATTGCCCTCACAGAGCTGTACAAGTTCAAGATGAAGCCAATGAACAATCCAGCATAGATAGAGGAGGGACTCCTGGGGCCCATCCCCTGGTAAAGAACTCTTGACAGTTGGTGACTGTTGGAGGAGATAAAATCCGTTACCTTTTCTGATGTGGCCTTGGTTGTTCACATTCCAATGCATGGTCCCACATCACTGCACAAACATTCAGCCTCAAGTGGTCTTGGAGGGAGGTATAAAAGTTGACTTGCATTTAGGAAGGAGATATAGAAATGAGGTGCCTGTGAAGTGTTAAAGGAAAGAGTGGAATGTTGAAGCATCAAGGGGGAGAAACAGTCTTAAATCTGGACAAATGATTTCATGGGTTACAGGCCTTGCAAGTTGAGTGGAGTTGCATGAATGAGGATACCTTGGTAGAGTCATAGGTCAGTGGATCTCATCCTGTGGGTCTCAAGCCCCTTGGAGGTCAGCAGATTCTTTCAAAAGGGTCACAAAAGACTATTAGAAAACACAGATATTTACATTACAATTCATCACAGTAAAAAATTAAAGTTATTAAGTAGCAACGAATATAATTTTATAGTTGGGAGTCACCATAATATAAGGAACCACATTAAAGTATCTCATCATTAGGAAGGGTGAGAAACACTGACCTGTGGGAATAATTTGTGGTAGGCCCAGACTCCTAGGTTAAAGTTGGGAGGTGAACCCAGAAAGGTGGAGTTGGGCTATACTTATCCTGGTACTAGCCCATGACTGTCTGTGCCTGTGACATAACATACTGAGACAGGTATCTGAGCCTAGGAAGAGGGCTGTCTGTAGGGAGGATCTACCATAAAAGTCTTTGCAGGGATGAAGTGATTAATAACTATTAGAAACAAAAGTGGATAAGGTGCAGACCATGTTCTAGCAGCCCAGTAATTGAAAGAATTATGGAAAGATGTTGAGATTTGTCAACACTTTCCAAGATCAGGATCACTGAGGAGAGCCCAGGAGATGCTATGGGTGCAATTCAATTGTAGCATTTCAGCTGTGGAATGGGGCTTGCCTGAACCTCAGAGATAAGCTATATGTGCTACAGAGGGTGGTATAAGCCTTTTGGAGGAGCCCAGAAGATCATGACACAGGACACTGAGTTTCTGATACAGTATACTTTGGTTTTGCTTTGCTTATAATTGCCCAGGTTTTTCCCTCTTGGAGTAAGAAAATGTGTAACTATATTTTTATTTATAGAGGTCCTCAGTTGAGAGAGACTTTGAACTTTCAAAGAGACATGGTGTTTTGAGCTATTTTTGGACTTTTAGAGTGACTTTGAATATTTCAGAAAAAAATTTCAATTTTACACAGACTTTGCATTTTTAGAGATATTTTTAATATTTTAAAGAGAGTTTGGACTTTTAAATGTTGAACTTTAAAAAATGTAAGATGTTAAATGTTGGAATGCTTTATATTGTGATACTGATTCTATTGAGGAGTCTGGGGTATGAACAGAAAAGAAAACTTTATGATTAACAAAGGACCAATTATGTAGCTAGTTTTATGTCAATTTCACACTAGTCATAGCCCTTTGGGAACAAGGAACCTTAATTTTTGAGAACATGCTCCCACCAGATGGCCTGTAGACTAGCCTGTGCTACATTTTTCTTATTTATTTTAGATTAAAATATGATTGTAATTTCTCCCTTCTCTTTCCTCCCTCCAAACCATTGTCATATACTCTTCCTTGCTCACCTTCAAATTCAAGGCTTCTTTTTTTTACTGCTATTGCACTCATTGATGAGGAAGGGCCAAGATCACTAGAAGCAATGCCACCCCCTTACTTTGGTGCTCCTGCTTAATATTAAAAAAGCCAGCTTAACAAGTTATGGGGAGCAAGCCTGTAAGCATCACTTCTCCATGACCTCTGCTTCAATTCCTGCTTCGAGGATTCTTCCTTGACTTTCTACCTTGATTCCTCTGGATGATAGAGCCACACACTGTAAGAAGAAATAAACTTTTTTCTTCCCAAGTTGGCTTTGTTCATGTTTATCACAGCAATAGAAACCATACTAACTAAGACATGGCAAGGTTCATTTAAGTGGATAAATCTGATCATGTGAGTCTGAAAAGCTTTAAGGGCAGGCAATATGTCAACAGCTGAACCAGGTCTGCTTAAGAATCCTGATTAGAGTTGGTATAATTTTACTTTGTAATATTAGTGATTATTTTTAGTCACACTTTCTTGTCTGGTATTTAAGGCCATGTAAGTAGCTAAAAATAACCTCTTTTGCTATTATCTAGCTCCTTGGTGGTTATTTTTAGGTATTTGTTGGAAGTTCCATTGCTCTTTTAGATTTTTTTTCCTACCAAAGTGTGTCATTTGCCGGGATAAGATCCTGTCCTGCCTGTGAGGGAGGATCTGCTTGGAAACATGCAGGACAGTCTCCTCTCTAATGACCATCCTCTTTGCAAAGTGTACTGGAGCTGTGGTACCCTTTTATTAGTGTATCATATTCTGGTCCTTTGCTACTTGGTGATTTGGGAGGGCATGGGCCAAAATAATTGATGTCCTCCTATCCCCTTTTTCCTCATTGGTGCTGACCTATAAGTGTAGCTCTTTTTTGTTTTGTTTTGTTTTGTTTTGAGACAGGGTTTCTCTGTGTAGCCATGGCTGTCCTGCACCTCCCTCTGTAGACCAGGCTGGCCTTGAACTCAGAAATCTGCCTGCCTCTTCCTCCCAAGTGCTGGGATTAAAGGCATGCGCCACCACAGCTTGGCATAAGTACATGCTATTAATCACTCAGAAGATGAGTTGCATCAGTCTTGGGGAATGAGAAGTGAGTGCTTTAAAATACAGTTGGATAACATTTAAAGTTCAGCAAAACAAACAAAATTTTCAGTAAATTCTAGTTTTATTACCACTTAGGGTTTTTAATTAGTTTATTTTAAAGAACCTAAGAAACCCAAACAAACTATAAGCAGTTATATCAAGAAAATAAAAATATTTCCCTCATCCAAAATCATTTTTCCCTACAGAATGTACATCCACACCTGTCCATGTTTCAATTTCTCACACATAGTGTTTACATTCTCTTTTTCTGTTGTGGTTCAGTGTAAAACATGCTGAAATGTGTTTGAACACTTGGTTCCCAGTCTTTTGATGCTTTATGGAAGGATGTAGAACTGTTACCACCTGGAGCTTATCTATAAAAGTGGGTCACTGTGGGTGACCCTTGAGATTATATACTATGACTCCATTTTCTGTCCCTTTTCTACTTTCTAACTACAGACACAATATGACCTTGGCCCTGTTGCTAAACCTCTCTGCTCAGAGAAACTGTATCCCTTCTCATGGTAGATTTTATTCCTCCGTAAACTATAAGCCCAAATAAACCTTCCCTTCTTCAAGTTGTTTTTGTCAAAGACTTTGTGTCATAGTAGTGAGAAATGTAACTAATATATTTCCTTTTTTAAATGTCTGATGTAATACTTTTGTAATAACTCCATGAGCCCAAATATAATTGCATGTATACACATGGGCATGGTAGCATTCACTGGAGCATGGGCTACCTAAGAATGGCCACATATCTGAAGAAAACAGACTCTCTCTCCCCTAGAAGCCATCAATTGCTAATAGCTTTCACGATGGCTGATTCCTCATAAGTCCCTAGCCCATCTATGCTGGATTGTTAACTGGTTTAATCCTGTGCCAATCTTGTACAGGCAGCCACAGCCTCTATGAATTCATGAGTACAATGACCACATGTCCTAAAGAGAAGACATTATTTTCAAGCAGCCTCTCTGATCTCTGGCTCTTACAAGCTTTTCAATCCCATCTTCTAGTGTTTCCTGAGATTTGTGGAAGGAAGGAAGGAGTGTGATGCAGCTATCCCATTTGGGGCTGAATACTCCACAGTCATTTAGCCTCTGCACTTTGAATAGTTATGAGTATCTGTATTAACTACCATTTGATGTAATAACTAGCTTCTCT
The DNA here is from genome assembly GCA_019843815.1 of Montemys delectorum. Taxonomy (NCBI): domain Eukaryota; kingdom Metazoa; phylum Chordata; class Mammalia; order Rodentia; family Muridae; genus Montemys; species Montemys delectorum. The sequence continues at coordinate 8,512 of JADRCD010076460.1, read as the reverse complement.
TATAAAGGATCAGAGCTACACTAATTTATGGTTATAAGGATAAATATTTAGAGGACAATTTGGTACTGTGTCCTTTTAATTGTGGCAGAGTCAGGTCATAGACACACCCTCACCAGCCATGGATAGTTGGCCAGGTTATAGTACCACATATGACTTCCTTCCTAGATAAGGAGCCTAAAATTAAATAGGGGGGAGGGGAGAAGGAGGGATGGTGGTGGAGAGGGAAAGAGAGAGGGAGGGAGAGAGGAGACCGAGAAGGAGAGGGAAGTGGGGAGGGAGGGAGGAAGGGAGGGAGGGACAGAGACTAGTGCCGTCATAAAATCTGTGCCATTACTGTGTCATCGGGCACATCTTTGCAGGCTGGGGAAGACTGCTGATTACTTTTTTCTTCTCCAGCAGCCTATATTTCACTTTTGGTACTATAATAATTATCTATCAAGAAAGAAGCTTTAATAACAATACCAACTTGATTTATCTATGAATTATAATCAAAGTTTATGGTGGCATTTTTGGCAATAGGTCCTTCCTATCAGTTCCTAGTAGGTGACCAATAGCAATGGCAATAGCCTATTGTTTTTTGTGGGGGGGGGCAGCAACTTGAAGAGATTTATCCCATTCTTGGTACTGGACAATTTATCTGATAATCCACGACTTCCGGAGAGAATATTATCCCCCTTGTGTGCAGTAACTCCAATTAAAGTCTTAAAGTATTTTTAAGAAACTTATAAATAGTGTTTTTTTGGTAAGGAAACTTTATCATGCACGTATACCATGAAATATATGTGTAAAGATGACACACAGAAACCTGTATACTGATATCAAAAATAATATATGCAGGCTCCCAACTTTAGCTGCAAAGAAAAAGACATGTAAACAGTTAGAAGACTAATTGTTGTGAACACTGACAAAAGAAATGAAAAAAAAACTTGCATTTAAGCAGAGAACATTCTTTATAGAGACAAGGTAAAGAAAAAGGAATATATTGTATTTCAAAGTCACAGAATTTAACCTAAACATTGAGAGTGGTCTAGTGAAGGCAAAAAAAAGTGTTAGCTTAAGAAGTAAAGTAGGTGATAATATTTTTAGAAAATGGTCAGGCTTGCAGAGCACTTGAGTTAAAGTGTGGAGATTGAATTTAGATAATTATTTTTAAACTACATCTAGAATGAGTCAGAGAGTACATGAAACATGAAACATCTTGGATTCTAGCAGAGACACAATATTCATCTTTTGGAACAATGAACTCCCCTGTTGTGTCAGACCAGGTTTTATGATAGTGACTGTCAAGGTGTAATTTTATCTTCGAATCCTTATAATGGAAATGGCCCTTTCCATCTCATGGTGGTGAAACCTAGTTTCACTCTGGAGTTAGCTTTGTCTGGTTGATCAAGTTGAACCAGCCTTAAAGAAAAACTGCAAATTCAAACTGACCATGAATAAGTTGTAACAGAAATGGGGACTCACCATTTTGGAAAAAAGTGGAAGTTCATTTATTCATAGGTCTTCCAGATTAGAAGGGATATCCTGGAGGGAGAAGAGACAGGAACCAACACTGTCTAACAAACTATTCTACTTCTTACTCTGGAGAGAAGTTAAAATAGTCCAAGAAGGGGAAAATGGTGAAGGGGAGAGAAGGAGTTCATTCTGACAGTGCATGTAGATTTCCTGTGGCTGGGACTACAAGTTGAGAGGAAGGGGCTCTCAGAATGAAGCTCTTGAGAACTATATATTTCTGTAAACTATAGTATACCATTTTTCTTTTTTTCTATAAGGCACTCCTTGGCACACACATGTATGGGTGACATCAGTCTTATGTTAGAGTCTAGAAGCCTCAGGTTTTAATGGAGAATTGCACCACATAGAGACTTTCAGTTGCCCAGGCTGTTGGGCCAAGTGCCATTATCAATATTGTAAAAAGAGGTCCAGGGAAGCAAGGTCAGAGCCTCTGTCTCTGTTCATATCTGAGCCATCAAAATGTCACAAGAGAAACCTGAGTCGAAGCCCTAAAGTTCAAAGTATTTAACAGATAGGAACTAATAGAAAAGTTTTTTAAAAGGGTGTATTTGGCAGGTATGGTAGCATGTGATTTTAATCTGTGATTTCAAGGCCATCCAGATCAGGCACCCTGATGGCAAGTTTTAGGCCATCCAGACCTTTATAATGAGACCCGGTCGTAAAAAGTAATCATCATCATCATCATCATCATCATCATCATCATCATCATCACCACCATCATCATCATCATCCTCATGTGAGACACAGAAAAACAGTGGGGAATTTTTCAGAGAAAATGAGAATTGTAGAGTTGAAAGGGAATAGGTTCCTTTTACAACTGTTAAGGTACCTTAGTCTTACCTTGTAGGCTATTTTCATCATTTATATTTAAATATATAGGAAATGATATCTTCTAGGAGGTATATTTTTAAATGTAATATTTTTATTTATTGCGAATTTCATACAGTATATTTGGATTATACTCATTCCCACTCCTACTTCTACTGCACACCCTCTATTGTCTGTTGTGTTCTTGTTGTTGTGGTGGTGGTGCTGGTGGTGGTGGTTGTAGTTAATAGCCCACAAAGTTCATTTTTTGATGCCCAAATACTCATGGCTATAGGGTTATTCATAGAAATGTAATTGACAAACAAGAGTTATGACCGTAAATAAAGTGGATTCTCCCTCTCCCAGAAGCCATTAACTGTCAGTAACTCTTCAGTTAGGGGCAGTAGCTTTTGAGGCTCTATCCCTTCCATATTAGAATGTTGTCTGGCTGGATTTCATGCAGGTAACACAGCTGCTATGAGTTTATGAATATAGCAGTATTCTTTCCTGTCTAGAAGACAGTATTTTGCTCCGGTCCTCCCAGACTTCTGTATCTTACACTATTTCTGACCCTCTTCCACAGTGAGCCTTGAGCCTTGCTGATAGCAAGAGGAAAAAAAATGTAGATTGCCATTTTCAGCTGAGTGCTCTAAGGATGCTTCCTTTCTGTGCTTTGACCAGTTGTAAGTTTCGGAGTTAACCAGCAACCAGTGCATAAAGAAACTTCGTTGATGAGGTCGGAAGACTACACTAGTCTCTGGGTCTACCAATACAAATTTGGAAGGCAGTTTGACATGATGTCAGTTTATCAGAATATTATTAGGGGTATCTTTATTCCTTGGAACTGTTACCTTACTAACCTTGGCCTGGACCAAGGGTGCAAGCATGTATTTACTACCACAGACTTTAAATCCAGTCAGAAAGTTGTTGATTATCCCCATAACAATTGTGCCATTATTACACATATGCTTTCGTGCCATGTATGTTTATTGAGGTTGAAGCTAGGTAAGACTGTTGGTGTCAGTTTTTTTTCTAGCAACCTACATAACACCCTTTCATACTATGAAAGCTATCCCTGATAAGTATAAACTCAATTTCTTTCTAACCAATGAATGACTGAAGCAATAGAGTCTGTGGATAGTACATTTTATGACTGACACCATTTGTTCTTCTTGAGATTTTCCTTCTGGACCATTAGGAGTTAGGCTGTAATTAGGCACCACAAGTCTCTGGGTGAGGCTCAAAGGATGTAGGGTCAGCACTTGGGAGTCTGATGCAGGCATTGTGAATGTCACGCCACTCTGAGCTATATGGTGAAACTGTATTAAATAAATAATATTTAAAAATCTAACAAGTAAATAACTATATGAAGACTGGCTTTGTTAATGTCCTACTATGCCTATCTGTAAACAGTGGCCAAAATCATTGGTACTGTGAAACCTGAGAGTTACAGGAAATGAAATCAACTTTGAATGTTATTAAGTATCTAGATAATTTTTTAAGTAAGATGAACTACTGAAACACTAATTATTAAACCTAAATTTAGGTTTACATACCTTGGATTTGGTAACTATATATTGTAGAGGAGTAAAAGTATATTGGGACCTATTAATTATCATGAAAAACATATTATGTGGAAATTGCATTTACCTATAAGAGATGAAATATGCATTCATAAAATTTGTTAGTCTGCTTGTATAGAATTCTGGAATAACTTCATAATGTTCTCCTCCCTAGTTTTGTCAGCAAAGTAAGAGTTGCTTATAATTAAAAATTACAATCAAGATATGTAATTAAAACTATAGAACTAATAAGGGTGAGAGGAAAATGACTACATAAAATATTCAAGAAAGGTAAGATATGTTTTTAATAAGGAAAAGTATACAGGGTAAGAAGAATGTGTTTTCATTAAGGAAAATCTAAAGAACAAGGCAATTATGTTCTAAAGTAAGACTACAGTTGTTCTAAAACCAAGAAAGAGGAGAAGAGCAAGATGAAGAATGAATGTATACAATGAAATTGGAGAAGGTTTTTAGAGACAGATTTTCATGTTTGTTCAAGCTAATAAGATTGGATGGATTTCACTGTAAGAGATTTTTCCTCTTCATTTTGTTTGTTTTATAAGAAGTCAGTAATGAGATGGGCATTATGGCTCACAGTTCTAATACTAGCACAAGGGAGACTGAAGCAAGAGGATTGTATTGAGTTAAGGCCAACCTAGAAAGTAGTGTGAGACCCTTTCTGAAAACAACAGTAAAAAAAGAGCTCAAGAATATACTAATGCAAATCTAAAATTTGATTTTTCTCTATGTAAAAAGGACACAATTTTATTAGATTATTCAACAAGGTTTTCTTACAATATATTATTAAACTATTTTTGTGTTGTTGGACAATTCCCCTAGGAAACAGAAAGTTCTTTGTCTTATGTAAATAGCATTTTAAGTCTAGAAATCTTGTCAACTACTTGCCCTTTGGACTAAAATACTAAGCTCTGCATTTCTCTTGTTTTCAAAGAAATTTCATTAAATGCTTGCCTGAATACTTTTACCAGCTAGCAAGTTTATTCTACCGAACAAGGAAAAGGCTTATACTGTTTGAAAGAAGGAGAAAATGTCTATTCTTTCCTTCAACAAGAAGGATAATTGAAAAAGGGTGAGATTGGCCATCTAATCAGGTTATTTGGATGAGGAGTCACATCTGACTTCTTTCTCCACCACAAGACCCATTGTCACAAACCTTGTAGACCATAACAATCACCTTTAGAATACTCTCCCTTTTTGGTCTTTGACAAGCATTGTGGTCTTGAATTGTTTTCTCTTAATCAGCACTTTATCTGCTTAACTCACTACTACCTCCATCTTTACATCCTTTTCTCTTTTACATCTTGTTTTGAATTTTGTTGTTGTTTGCTTTGTTTTTGTTTGTTTATGAGACAGCTTCTCCCACTAAGCAGTCCCAGTTGGCACAAAATGCCCTATGCAGTTCATATTGGCCTGGAATCATGATCCTCTCTCTGCCTCTACTGTCTAAATTGTAGGGTTTTAAGTATATACTGTTGTACCCAGCTCTATCTTTTCTTTTTTACATGATGCTGTGTGTTGTACATGGTAGGTATTATGAAACTATTCACAGAGTAAATAACTGAATAAATAAATGCTAAATAATAGGTAACAGGGAACTGGGAAAAATTAGATTTCTGACCATAAATACAGGAATTCCAGAGCACCTACAATAAGAAATAGGTTTTTTTTTTTCTGTTTGTCACAAAGATATACATGGAATTGGGGGTTTATTACAAAGAGTGACTTTGCCACATTTTCTGTCCTTCACGGGCCTCATTTTTCACAGGCAGCAACATTCTTTGAAAAAAAGAAAAAAAGAAAGGAAATTAAGATCCAGCTTCACATTTTCCCCTACAGGTATGGATTCACAAGATTTTTTTCCCTTCTGATAACATTTTGCTTCCTCTTCTCTCCCTCAAGGTCTTTCTGCATTTTAGAGCACAAAATCAAATGCATGAAAGAATCATAAAACTTTTACAAGGGTCTTAAGTACCTCAAGTTCAAGTTGGCCTATATTCTCTAAAGTCCTACTAACTTAGGAACTCTCCAATTACTTTCAATCTTGCTTATTCATCCCAGAGAAAGAATGCCCCATTCTAAATTCTTTGAAAAAGCATATTGTTATGGAAAGGGCTTTCAGGGATTCACAAGCTGATATTCAAGGCTATAGGAAAACCCTATGGTATGGCAGAAAAATATTCAAAAAAAGTCTTTATAACTTCTAAATACTTTTGGCTGTTCTTTAAAAAAGCCTGACTGAAAGGTATCTCAGACAAGAACACAGGCAGTTTCTCATCCTGGTTTGGGAAGCACAGTGAACTATGAGCAGGATGTTGACTGAGAAGCCAATTCAGTTGCCAGTGCACTGGGGTTTGCTTTTGTGTGTTTATAGCACCCCCACCACCACCACATGCTGTGATCTGAATGGACATGATTTCTCAGTGTCTAATGTGTCAGTGACTCAGAAGTCCCTGGACCTTCAGGAGCTCATCATTCATTAGTACAAAGGTGAGTCATATCAGTGTAGAAGCTCTTTGATTTGTGACCTATTGCTTGAAGCACAAATAGTGCCACTTGAAAAGGCCACTAATCGGCTTTATGGATTTCAGCAGCATATGATTTTAAAATAACACCTTTCAGCCCATGTTAGCTATGTTATGTTGCTGAGAGTTTATGGGTGTAACTTTTGACAATCCTAGGAAACACAATCTCACAGCAAATTTCCTTTTACTCTGGGTTTCAAATTCTGCTTACTCCCTTCCCCACAAAAAATCTCTGAGCCTTAGGTACAGGAGTTGTGTTGTAGATGTGTTCATTCAGACTGAGTTCTACAATTCCATATCTTGATTGGTTGTGCTCTTCTGCAATGGTCTCCATCTGTTACAAAGAACATTTCCCTTGATAAGGGGTGGGGACTACTCTTATCTGTGGAAATAAGGACAAATGTTTAGATTGTGTTAGGAATTATTCTGATCTAGTAAAGTGGTAGTTGTAGATTCTCTTCTCTGATTCATAACTTCACTATTTCTGGGTAGTTGGCTACATTTTCAGTACACGGATGATTTCTCTCTTTTTTAACAACCAGAGAGCTATTGGTTACCACCAAGGTATACATGCCACTACTGTACCCTTAGGATTGTCAAGCCATGTTGGTCATTGTTCTGGTTCATAGGCATCATAGCTGGGTAGGGCTGTTGGCTGATTACTTACCATGAAAGGTAGTATCCTTAGGGAGGTTCATTCAGGGATCTCTGGGCCTTGAGTCCAAAGTGCATACATGATACAAATAGACATGCTGATGTGGACAGGGGAAAGATCACAATGTCTAAACTCCAGACGAAGAACTACAGACAACTAATGAATGTTAAAAGTGGAAAAAGGAACATATCTCAGGGGGAAAAGCACACCAATTGGTTATTCAATAACAAACAGTCATCCTTGAAAACACACATACAAAAACCATTATACAGACTAAGCATGTTTATGAATACATTCCATACATACATATCTAATAACAGTTAATAAAACAAGAGTCCATTGATTTGAAAAACATAAAAGAGATATATAGAAGGGGATAGAAGGATGAAAAGGAAGTGGGTAATAGTTTAATTATATCCTAATCACAAAAAATAAAAAATAAAATAACTCATAGCACTTATACTTGTTAACTCTTTACTTAAAGTGTTTCTACAAAAAAAAAAAATAAATTAAAACAACAACAACAAAAAATGAATTTTTGATTTCCCAACATAAAACAATTTTCAATTAGTCAACATAAAAGGCTTATATCTCTTTAACCTGAGCCTGAAAATTAGACAAAATTGGCTATCTTTTCAAAATGCTTCTTTTGGGGGTGGGAGTGGGGAGGAGTGTTCTTTTCTTCTCTTTTTCTGAGTAGGATCTTACTAGGTAGCTCAGGCTGGCCCTAAACATATCACATTGCTCTGGCTAGCCTCAATCTGGTACTCATCTAGCCTTAGCATTCTGAGTGTCATCTTACCTGACATCAACATACTTCCTTATACAATTCACTATGAGGGGAAATGAGCAGCTGACTGACTCTCTCTCTCTCTCTCTCTCTCTCTCTCTCTCTCTCTCTCTCTCGTGCGCTCCTCTTTCTCGTTCTTCTTTCTGTCTCTAATACATGCATGCATGTATATATACACACACACACACACTCACACTCTCTCACACACACCCACATAGTGAAACACTAAAATTTTTCCAGTCAATCACACATTTTAGGCATCTTAGTTGCTTTTCTGTTGCTGTGATAAAATACCATGGCTTATGAAACTTATAGGAGAAAGTTTATTTTGCCTTAAGGCACCAATGGGTTAGAGTCACTAATGTCAGGGCAGAAGCAGCAGGTTGGCATGGCAACTAGGGTAGGATTCTATGACCTCACATCTTGAACTGCAAGCAAGAATCACAGAGATGAAACCAGGAGGAGGGCAATGCCTTAATTGCTCACTTCCAGTGACAAACTTCTTTTAGCAAGGCTATATCTCTAAACCTTCTTAAATAGTGCCATCAACCTGGGACTAAGCATTCAACTTCATGAGACTATCAGAAATGTTCTCATTCAAATCACAACAGGCGATTTACAGTTTATATGTATGTAGGCA